>PVKM010036240.1:0-14878 GCA_004027735.1 Carollia perspicillata
CTCAAACAAAGGATTTGCGGAGCTTATAAACCCTCCCTTGTGGGCTATAGCAGAAGCGAGATACAGAAGCGAATGCAGAGGAGTGCAGAGGAATGCAGAGGAGTGCAGAGGTCAGTGTCCTCTGCGAGGGCCACTAGCACCTTATCTCCTGGCTGGCTCTGCGCAGGCTGGTGCTGCCGTTTGAACTGGGGGAGGGGGACCCCTGTGCTAAGACCTACTGGGTTTTTTTGGTCACTCTCCTACATCAATAACAGTAATTTAATTTCCTTTTTTTCTTCTTTTTTAGGGGTAGGGAAGGATGTGGGGTGAATTATGTCCTGGGAGGGGACAGCAGAGCAGGGAAGGAGAGGCTTTGAGGGACAGAAAGGGAGGACCCTGAGTTAGGTGGCCCACCTAGGGCTGGGCAGGAAGCGGGGGCAGAGCGGCCAGAGGAGCCTCGGCATAACTAATTTCCCGTTACCATGTTTTGTTCTGTGTAGTGCGCACCCCTCTGCCCAAAATGTTAAGGGACAAAGAAGAATGCACGTTATACACGGATAGTACTAATTCCATATCTATATGAACGTTTTAAATTCCTTTTCAAACTTCTTGTACCTTGAAAGGATAAAGCCAGCCCCGTTCACTGCTGCAGCACCGTCTGCCTAACAGGCCTGTGACCTCGTTGTCAGGATGCCATTTCCCTCTTCGGAGCTTGTCCCCAGGACTGGAAATGACTGGAAAACGAGAACAGCACTAACCACGCCCTACGGCCACGCGCAGAAGATAACAAGGGAACAAACTGCAGACTCTGTCATGACACCCCCACAGCCCAGGGGCCACACCACAGCGCCCCCACCCTTTTAATCCACTCACAATCCAGTGGCAGCGCGAGCCCCCACCCCTCCATGCTGGTGCATCTCTCCACACCACGCCCCTCTTCTTTCCTGGAGAGCGAACAAACGCTTGATTCTCCACAGTCTCTTCTCTGTGTGATCCCTTCACAGCCCGTGTCACCGACCTCCCTAACACAACCTGTATCTGTTCTTGCGTTCTGTAATTATTTGTTACGTAAAATATCTTGCACCATAATATGTTCAAAAATAAAAGCAAATTTTCCCTTATAATACAAAAACCAAGTATTTAAATATAATTAAATAAAAAAATTGAATTAGCCCTGGCTGGTGTAGCTCAGTGGATTGAGCGCGGGCCTGAGAGCTAGAGGATCGCGGTTCGATTCCCAGTCGGGGCACATGCCTGGGTTGCAGGCCAGTTCCCAGCAGGGGATGCACAGGAGGCAACCATACATTGATGTTTCTCTCCCTCTCTCCTTCTAAAGATAGATAAGTAAAATCTTTTAAAAAATTGAAACCAAAAAATTTTTTTCCTGAAAGTTTGGGCCCAAAACATAGGAGCGCATCATGCACAGCAAAATTTGGGGTACAGTTCTTAGAGGGCATTGGAGTGTCCCTTTTATCTTCGTAGTACCTGGTCCAGAGCCAGTCAAAGAACATTTGTTTAATGGATTCCTAACATCTGTAGCTAAGTAATAATACATTTATTAGAACATCTCCAGGCTCTGGCAGGGTGGTTCAGTGGTTGGAGTGCCGTCCTGTGCAACAAAAGGTTCCAGGTTCTGTCCCCAGTAGGGGCACATGCCTAGGTTGTGGCTGGATCCCTGGTTGGGGTGGGGCGAGTACTAGAGGCAACTGACAGATGTTGCTCGCATGGCTGTTTCTAACTCCCTCTGTCTCTAAACAAATAAGTAAACATATCCTTGTGAGGCGGGAGATAGGAAGGAGGAAACTCCGGAGGTGCCCCAGGGCTGAGATAAAAGGCATCCATACAGGACAGAGACCCTGTTCTGAGACGGTCTCGCTTTCTGGAAAAGCACTGAATCGTGCTGAATCATGACTGCATCTGCGCAGAAGATGCTACTTGACCCCTGCTTCATTACAATAGCATCATAATAAATTAACATTTATTTTATTAAGAAATGCCTCCCTTCCTTGGGAAGGGAGAAGGAACTTTAAAGTAATAACAACCACTTGTACATGCACAAGAAAAGCCTGCCAAAACTAGCCAGGAAAGATCTGCCCTGTTCTTATAAGAATAGAATCCCCCCAGCCCATGAGGTCAATCTCTGCTCGGAGTTGGCCCGCTCCCATGTTCTGTGGAGTGTACTATCACTTAACAAGTCTGCTCTCTCTCTGTCTGCTGTAAACTCTCCGTGTGTTCGGTTCACTTCTTTGTCCACGATCACCAAGAACCTGATTGCCTGGGCCCACCTGTGATGCTCGTGTGAGTAGTAACAAAGAAATCTTCAGAATGTCCTAGAAATGCACATCCACTATGTACAGTATCCATACGTGTCAACTGAGTTCTTAATATGTGGCTAGTCCAAATAGAGATGTGGCGTAAATGTAAAGTACACAGCAGATTTTGAAGACTTAGAAGTAGCTAGCAACTGAAGGTCGTTGTCACTGCCAGTTCAACACCAGCCTGAGTTGTTAATTGGGCCACAGTGAAGGGGGAGACGCTATTCAGTGAAAACAGCTCAGCTCTTTCCTAGTGTTATGGGCTCCAGGTGTTATGGTTCTGGCAACAAGGATTGGATGGTGGCTGGAAGTCAGATCACTTGGGGCAGAGGCGAGGCTGGCTTATATATAGAAGAGCACCTGCCCCAGCTGGTGTGGCTCCGTGGGTTGAGTGCCGGCCTGTGAACCGAACGGTGGCTGGATGCGGGCCAGGTCCCCAGCTGGGAGCGTGCTAGAGGCAACCAACTGATGTTTCTCTCCCTCTCTTACCCCCTCCCTTCCCTTGTCTCTAAAAATAAATAAATAAAATCTTCGAAAAACAAAAAAAAGAACAGCGCCCAACCCCACTCCTTGGTTTCTGGGAACAGAGCCCCTTAGATTGCGTGGGAAAGATGCAAATGCAGCTCTAGCTGCCCAGCCTGGATTGCTGGGGCAGGTCTTGGGCCTGCTGGCTGATTACAAGCCCAAAATCTTTATTGTTTCTCCTAGGATTGTTTCCTACTGTCTGTTCAGGCAGCAGGAAACAATCCAGGGAGCAGGTTGCTCCGTGCAGAGAGCATAAGAGGTTTGGCAAAGGCTACGAGACTCTGAAAACTTGAGCCCAATTAGCTACTAGGAGTTCTTTCTAACTGGCATATTCATTTGGGGGCTCAACAGCACACAAGACTTTTTTGGATGTATTGGGTTAAATACATTACTAAAATTAATTTCCCCTTGTTAAATGCAGCTACTTGAGTAATTTACAATTACGTGTGGCTCGCATTCTATTTTGGTTGGATAGTGCCACTCCAAAAGGCAAAATAAAAGTCAGGGGGAAAAAACCGTAAGAAGAGGGCAAGCCAATAACTGATGACATTTTCCACACTCTTCATCTTGAATTTATCAAATCCATCTTAGGTTTCTTCCAGGACTGGCTTCTTCCATGGCACAGGCGGCCATGAGGACTCTGCCTGGCCTAGAGGGGCAGACTGGCAGCTGCTCTAGGGGCTGAAAAGTGGCTCGCAACTATGGCCGAATGACAGAGTAATTCTCCTAAAAACTTAAGTTGTCCCTCTTTTAAAATGGGGAGATTTCACATGCAGATCCAGATTTGTAGGGGCTCTCTAGAAATGAGAAGTTCTGACAATACGGGTCTTCCCCAGAAGCCATCGGCTGCAGCTGAAAGCAGAGACCACCTTTTGACAGGAAAGGGACTTTCAAGTTTGCCATTATGTACGCCCCACAGTGAGGCAAATACCTATGGCAGAGTGAAAAAAAAGTAAAATATTTCTTGGAATTATGTCCGTACTCAAAGAAGAAAACAGAAATATAGACCAAGAAGGTTTATCTTTGCAGAAGTGAAGAGCACCCAGTGGTGTTTGCCGTCACAAGGAGGTAGGTCTTTGGAAGGAACACACCTTCCATTAGCCTTAGGCAACCTCTCGAGGGCGTCTGATGGTCAGGCCTCACCAAGTTTGTCTGAACCGTGCGTTATTGGAGTCGTGGAACAGTACCACATCTCTCCTGAGTTTTGAGTTGATGTAACAAGTTCTTTTTGTTTAGATTTTTATTTATTTATTTTTTGGAGCGAGGGGAAGGGAGGGAGAGAAACATCAATGTGCGGTTGCCTCTCGTGTACCCCGTACTGGGGACCTGGCTTGCAACCCAGGTGTGTGCCCTGACTGGGAATTGAACTAGTGATCCTTTGATTTTAAGGCTGGCACTCGATCCACTGAGCCACACCAGCCAGGGCTGATATAATAAATTCTTTAAAGTCATAGTTATTTACTTCCAATTTTACCTTAAATTGTAAGAACAATTCCGAGACGTTGTGAAGTTTGTGCAGACCTGGGTAAGACCTGATACAGGCCTAAAAGGAAGAAGTAGCCCAAACGGAGGTCCTTCCCTCCCTTGACATACTTATCACAGGATTTCAGCTTTCACAGCACCTTCTGTCCTGTCTCACCTGGTCAACCCTGCTACATGGGCAGTGATGGGATCCTGCAGGAGGGGAGAACACGGGGGTCTATGGGAAAGTGTGCACCCGACCCCGATCCCTCTGCCTTGCCAAGGCCTTCTGGACAGTGGCCAGAGCAGACAGATGGCAAAAGGGAAGATGTGGAAATGCAAAAAAGCTCTAAAGATAGGTGGCAGGTTGGAAGGCACAAGGGCAGTGCAGCGCAAGGTAGGGCAGGTTAAGGCCTTGCAAAGGGTGAGAGTCTGCACTGAGGTGGCCTGTCAAGGGCTACTAGGGAACCTGAGTCCACCAACGGCAAAACAGAGAGAAGCGCAGCGCAGAGAGAAGATGGTTTGCCCACGGATGTCCACTTTGCAAGGCGGGTACAAGCCTTTGAACCCAAGCCTCCTGATCTCAGTCTAGGGATCTTCCTTCGGTGGGTCACAGGGAAGCCCCCCGGTGGGCCAGTTGGGACGACAGGCCTAAGGCAGCAGGAGCACAGTCCCACGGCGTTGGACGGAAAGCTTTGCTCAAGGCTGGTAGCGCCATTAAACATCAAAGATCCTGGTAGCCAAGTACAAATAATCCTCGTGAGCGACTTCAGAGCTGAGATTTTTCCGCGGCCGCTGCCTTCGGCTGCTTCCGGCTGGAAGGCGGCGTCGGAAATGCCCGACCAGTATTCGGATAACTACGGAACCTCCTGAGAGATGGCAAGAATTTGCGGAAATGTCAGAGCAGGAATCAGACATCAAACCGCCAATATGTCGTAAAGGCCACCATTTCCTAAGAAACATTCAGGAATATCGGAGCTCACCGGCGTACGGTTAGGGAACAGCGGAAAACAGCGGGGAGGCTTTCGGGAATTTCCGGAGCTTCTCGATGGAATTAGGAACTGCTCGGCTCTTGGCGATCTCTTCAGTAGTCTCGCTCCCTAGCGATCCATTCTTCGCCGAAATTCTCAAGGCGACTGGCACCGACAGGCTGTCGGCAATTTCCGACAGTGTTCGCGATCTGCCCGAGAGGGGCGCCCCCTCGCGGCACAAACAACCACCGCTACTTCCAACACTACTCTAACCACCGCCCCCGGCGGGGACCGCACGCGCCGCGCAGGCGCAGACGCAGTCGCGCGCCGGCGGCCACTCCGCCACCGGACGTGGTTGCTGCTGAGATCAGTTCCGGCGGGTGACGGTGCGGACGGGTCAGAAGCGTAGAGGCGGCGGCAAAATGGCGGCGCCGGAGGAACGGGATCTAACCCAGGAGCAGACAGAGAAGCTGCTGCAATTTCAGGTAGCAGCGAGTGCTCGGTGCAGCAAGGGACGCCGCAGGCTGGGGAGTGGGCCTCTAGAGGACCCCAAAACTCTCCTGAGAGTGGGCCCGGGGTTCTCCTCAGACCATCCGGCGGCCCCCTCCCCCCCAGACGCCAACTGCCCTGTTGCCCCCGAGCCTGTCTGTTCCCTGCTTTTCGGCGGTGGCTTGCCAGAGCCACCTCCCTCTCCCCTCGGCGGTTCAGCTTCCCCGGTGTCCCCATGGGCGCCGGTCTTCAGCCGTGCTTCCCAGGTTGGACCCTCTCCGCCCAGCGACTTTGGATGCTTAATCCCAATCGCAGAGTGGGCTCGTTTGAGGTCTCTGGAAAACCTACCAGCTTCCCTTGCCATTTCCATAAACATTTACTCGGGGCATCTTGGATGCAAAGTCTTGTGTTGGGGGATCTGGTGGGGGAGGGCAGGCCCGGCCCCCGCCCTAAAGGTGTGGGAGGACACTACGTGAGGAAACAAATGCAATACAAAAGTCATCAGTGGCTTCTGGCGGGGTTTATGACCCGGGGCTGATTCCAGGACTCACGTGCTTGACCGTGCTCGTGGGTGGTAACTTGCAGGCATCTCCAAGTGAGGTTAAGAACTTCAGGGATAATTAGGTGGAGGCGGCCGCTAGGGTGGGTAACCTAGACTGTTTGTTACCCTGATGGGTACCAATTTCCCTGTTTTTAAAATACGTATTTTCAAAATGTTTACTCCTCCCCCGAAGATACGGTGGAGATGAAGTGAATTTATGAATGCCTGAAGGGTTTTGTGAAATGTAAAATGCTCCCAAACAGGGTCGTTGCTTATTCATTATTTAAGTTAGGAGAGAATTAGTTAGTGATACTTATTTCCTAATATAAAATGTGGTAAATGTTCATTAATGTCAGCAATTATTTACTAAGAATCTTAGTGTTCAGGCAGTCCTAGTTAGAATACCATTTATTATTGAGTACGATGTAAGTACTTTGCTAAACTCTTAGCATACATGATCACATTTAATACAACGCTATGAAATTCATACTGTTAACAATCCCTATGTTACAGATGATGGTTTTGAGGCTTAAGGAAGGTGTGGAGGTTGCACAGTAAGTGGTGGTGTCACATTTAAAGCTGATTCTGTCTTTTCAGAACCTTCCTGGAGCCCTTGACTTGTGTGCTCTACAACCTGTGTATGACTGAGTGGAATGCAGATACTGTGATGTGCCTTTTTTATTTTAGCAAGTTCTCACTTTTTTGTAATGCCTTGATTTCACTGTAATTAATTTTGGAGGGGTTTTTCCCTTATATTAAATTGAGCAGTGGCATCTGAAACTAATAGGATCGTTTTAAAACAAGATTTTATTTATTTTTAGCCCTGGCTGCTGTAGCTCAGTGGATTGAGCACGGGCCTGGGAGCCAAACAACCGCGGTGTGGTTCCCAGTCAGGGCACAAGCCTGGGTTGCAGGCCAGTTCCCAGCAGGGGATGCATGAGAGGCAACCATACATTGATGTTTCTCTCCCTCTTTCCTTCCCTTCCCCTCTAAAGATAAATAAATTAAATCTTTTTTAAAAAATATTTTTTGTGCGTTGCCTCTAGCCCACCCCCTACTGGGGACCTGACCTGCAACCCAGGCTTGTACCCTGACTGGGAATTGAACTGGCAACCCTTTGGTTTGCAGCCCATGCTCAGATCACTGAGCTACACCAGCCAGGGCAAGATTTTGTGTGTTAATTGTACATCAACTTGAAAAATTGAGCGGTGGGTCAGAAGTGTATAAAATGGAAAAATGCTATTGTAGAAGTTAGTTGACCTTTGATTGGCATTTTTGAGTAGAGAATTTGAGGTTAACAGCAAATCAGAACCAGAATGAATCAACAACTTCCACTAGTAGACCACTAATTTCAGAGTTTCGTTTAAGACCATTGTACCCCCCACAACTCTTCAGGGTTGTCCCCTGTCATTTAAATGCAATGAGGTGGTATGGCTTGTGTGTCGTGATGAACTCAGTCTGGCACCGGAAGAGCGTGAATATGTGGTACATTTCTCAAGTCAAATGCATAGGAACCTCTGTTCTTGTCTTCATCGGACAGCTGTATCGGTAAAAGGGGAGTGACAGGTTGAAGTTGTATTAAGATCGCTTTATGAAATTGGATCTAATAAGGCAGTTAAATTTTACATTTGTGTGTTCTTTAAGCAGTTTCTGGGTGAGGTTCATCATCTAGATGGTCATTACACATTCTTTGAAACTTACTAGGTGCCAGGCAGTATGCCAAGTATTTGATGCACGTGAACTCTTTTAAACCTCTGAATTATACTGTGAGGTGCTAACCTCCATTTAACTTACTGACGGAGAAACAGGTTCTGAGAGGTCAAGGAGTTGCACAAGTAAGTGGCCGAGATTTAGAAAGACACACCCATAACCATCTTAATCTAATGGAGGAGCAAGATACAGATCTGAGTGAGTGCCCTGAAGTTGGTTAGGTCAGTGCTCTAGGTTAGTGCTCCTAATGTGCTGTGGTGTAAACAAAGTGCTGTGACAATTCAGGGAAGGAGCAGGGAGGGGGAGGGATGGCTCAGTAGTTACCATGGAGCATCTAGTGTGCCTTCAGTGTGGTGCTACACAGGTCACAGCCATTTTGCTTAAGCCTCGCGGCAGTAGCCTTACGGGGCGCCCTAGGTAGTGCACTTGCTTTGGGGTGAACAGACAGAGACATGTTGAAGTGTTTGCTTAAGTTCGTTAAGCTAGTAAGGGGTGGAGGTGGAGTTAGAGTTAGAAATCTAGTGGGTTGGCATCTGGATGTCCAGGCTGGGCTCTTTCCACTGTACTTTGCTACTTTGAAGGAGGAATAGAACTTCAACAGGTGGTGGGCGGGAGGGTATTCGAAGCCCAGCAGACAGCTCAAGCAAGGGACGGAGGGCAGAGTGTGTTTGTTGTGGTGGCTTTAGAGGATTGGAAATGGAAGACAAGACTGGAGAGATACATAGGAGCCAGGGCCTCCCGAAGCCTTCGAAAGCTGTGCACAGCGTTTTAAATTTTAATCTGTAGGCACAGGGAGCCATCAAAAATTTTCTCAGCTAGGGAGTGACGTAAACACTAGGTTTCAGGTTTGCTTCACTAACAAACACATTTATATGCTTGGAGTATGTGCTTGGAACCTCCACGGGGGTCAGGACAGAACAGGGAGCTCGTATTGCTGAAGCTAGGTTTTTGTGTTTTTGTGGGGTTTTTTGTCTCGCGTCTTACGTTTATCTGTACAAATAGCACAGGAGGACACCAGCTCCATGCAGACAACAGCCCAGGGGTCACACTAGTCCTTATGTCTTCATTTGGGCAGACAGAGGCCTCGATCGTGGAGCCTTTGTGGGGGCCTCGGCACCTCTAGGAGGCTGAGCCTGAGCTGCAGCCACAACTGCGGTCCGAAACTTAGTTTGAGCCTTGGCCTCGGACTTTGGCCGGCAGAGCCTGAGACCCTTGGTGATGAAGGCCAGAGGAGAGTGTTTCCCAAGCTGGGGGTGAGCGATGCAGGCAAGTTGATTGGATTGGCAGCTGCCGCCCTTTGGGATATGGAGCTTTATGAGGGCCTGAGAGCCTCAGCCGTGCGCTCCTGGCCTTGGTGTGGTCGGCCTGCATCTTCTTGCAGGCCCTTGTGCTTCTCGGAAAAGCACGTGTTCTCAGGGACGTGGAGTCTGCCCCTCTAAGGGATTCGTGTCGTTGTGATTGGGGTTTCTGGATGCCATTTCTGTTCCATTTTCGCCACTGGTTGTGTGTGGTGTGGTTCGTAGAGGTGGCCATATCTGCACCAAGGCCCAGCGCTCCTGAGGAGCCTGGGACTGGAGGAGAAAATGAGTGGGAGCATTTGCTATGTTGAAATTAGCAAAAGTAAAATATTTTAGAATTTCTTCTATTTAACTTTGTGACATGTGATTTGATTAGAATTCCCTAGAGTATATTTATCATGCTTAGTCTGTTCTGTCTGTCATGATTTTTGTAGTTACCCTTTTCTCCTATTTATTTTGGAACTACTCAGTTATGAATAACTAACGCATACATTTGTTTTAAGCTGTTTCAAATGAGCTAGAATAGGTTTTAAGGAGAGTTAATGCAGGTATGGGGGGAGGTTTCTTTTCTTGAGGTCCATTTTCCAAATTTCCAAGTATAGCAGGCTGCTCTAGGACCTTGGTTTGCTGCCTTCAGATTGCTGTTTGAACAGCTGGAGGAGGGTGACGTGACAGAGAGAAGGAATGAAGGAACTCTGTGCGTGACCAGTGGAGGCTTGTACAGGAGTAAGGAATTTCTTTCCTCTTAAAAGATTTTATTTATTTATTTTCAGAGAGAGGGGACGGGAGGGGAAGAGAGGGAGAGAAACATCAATGTGTGGTTGCCTCTAGTGCGCCCCCTACTGGGGACCCGGCCTGCAACCCAGGCATGTGCCCTGACTGGGAATCTAACTGGCTACCCTTTGGTTTGCAGGCCCGTGCTCAATCCATTGAGCTACACCAGTTAGGGCACATTTCTTTCCTCTTGAATGGATATTAAGGTCTGACCTTTGGTCTCTTAAATTATAAAAAAATCAGTCCTGAACTCCAGGCTGTAGAATCAAACTCATTTTGAAAATCTTCCCTCTTGGTTTCATCAGAGTTTTTATTACATAAAGAAAAAATACATGATGCTTTCTGTTCATGTATTTTTTAAAAATATTTTATTTATTTATTTTTAGAGGGAAAGGAAGGAGAAAGAGAGGAAGAGAAACATTGATGCGCAAGAGATACATCAGTTGGGTTGCTTGTTGCACACCTCCAACTGGGGACCTGGCCCACAACCCAGGCATGTGCCCTGACCAGGAATCGAACTGGCAACCTTTCGGTTCACAGACCAGCACTCAGTCCACTGAGCCATACCAGCCAGAGCTGTTCATGTTTTTTTTTCCTTTTTAAAACTTTTTTTAAAAATTGTATTTTATCGATTATGCTATTACATTTGTCCTCATTTTTCCCCCTTACCCCCGCTCTCCCCAGCATGCCTCATTCCCTCAGGCTATATACACACCATGGTTCATGTCCATGGGTCATGCGTATAACTTATTCGGCTACTCCATTTGCTATCCTGCACTTCATATCCCCATGCCCATTCTGTGACTACCTATTTGTACTTCTTTTTTTTTAATTTAAAGATTTTATTTATTTATCTTTAGAGGGGGAAGGGTTAGGGAGAGAAATATCAATGTATGGCCGCCTCCCGTGCATCGCCCGCTGGGAACCGGCCTGCAACCCAGGTGATGATGAACTCCTTTAGATTTTTTCTTGTCTGGGAAGCTCTTTACCTGTCGTTCAATTCTAAATGATAACTTTGCTGGATAGAGTGATCTTGGTTGTAGGTCCTTGCCTTTCATGACTTGGCTTTATTCCCCTCGTATGTATATACGTATGTACATACGTACATACGTACGTATGTGTTTAATTGTTGTTGTGGTACAGTTGTCTCCACTCTCATGACTTTGAATATTTCTTGTCAATCCCTTCTAGCTGGCAAAGTTTCTTTAGAGAAATCAGCGGACAGTCAGTCTTCTGGGAACTCCCCTGTAGATAACTAACTGCTTTTCTCTTGCTGCTTTTAAGAGTCTCTCTTTTATCTTTAACCTTTGGCATATTAATTATGATGTGTCTTGGAGAGGGCCTGTTGTGTCCATCTCGTGCAGGACTCTTTGTGCTTCCTGACTCGCATGTCTGTTTCCTTCAACACATTAGATAAGTTTTCTTTCATTATTTTTAAAAATAGATTTCCAATTTCTTGCTGTCTTCTCCTTCTGTGTTCTGCCTGGGGCCACCCTGGATGAGCTATAAAGCATTCTGCAGGTAGCTGGTACTTGTGCTGGGCTTGGAGATTCCCAGGTGAAGCCAAGCTGTGAACCAAGGCCAGCTGCTGTTAGTTCCGGGCCTGGGGTCACTTAGCAAGGGGTGTGGGGGTTGGGGGGGCTCACTGAGGCCAGCTGTTGCTTGTTTGATAGTATTTAGGAACTTGTGAAACAAGAGCCAAGACCAGCCATTCATACAGAAAAGCCATAGGCAACAGTTTGGGTGGGCCACGCAAGTTGGGTGGGATGGAGTTTCAAATAACCAGTGAATCCACAGTTAGTGGAACAGCGAATTGATGTGTCCATCTGTCTGTGTCTCTCTGTCCCTTCCACCCCGCCTCTCTCCTCTCCCTCTCCTCCTTCCTCTCTGTAAATTCAATAAATAAAAGTTTTTTAAAAAGACATCTTTGGGGAAAATTATTCAGATAAGGATTGTGCACTTAGTGCTTAGCAAGTGTTTGAGGTTGCACTCCACTTTAAGAAATCAAATCTTGTCTTACGGGTATGATTTATGCTAGAAAGACTTCGGAGAATGTTGTGGACCAACTTACATGGGCGGGAGGTGTTATTGGTGACCTCGACCAGAAGTTTTGTTGGAATGTTAGGGAGGCGAAGGCTTGATTGGAGTGAGTTAAAGAGAGAATAGCATGAGAAATTGGAGATTTCTGCCAGTTTTGCTCTATAAAGAGGAAAGAGATTGAGCAGAAGCTGGAGTGGAGAAGAGATTCCTTTTTTTTAATTTGGAGGAAATATCAGCATGTTTGTATGCTGATGGGGAGCACACATGAGCAAGAGAAAACCCGACCCAAGGAAAATTGCGATTGCAGTACCCTTGAGGCAGTGCGGGGGACGGGACCAGGTGTGCTGGACGAGAGGAGGAGCTGGCCTCTGCCAGGAGCACGGCGGAGTTTGTCCGCAGTGAAAGAAAAGGCGAGCGGATGGCACAGATGCAGGAAGATGGGTTGATGTGAGGGTTGGAACTTCGGATCATTTCTTTCTGTGAAATGAGAAATAAGATCATGACCTAAGAATAGTGTGAGGATGGAGGAGGTGTTGCAAGTTCGAGGGAGGAGGAGGTATGGTCATCTAGGAGAGCAGGAGCAAATGGACTAGGCAGCTAGTGTGAAGGCCAGGTATTACACATCCACCCGAGGTTAGTGATCACACGTTACGTAAAGTAAGACCAAGCCTCCTTCTGCTGCGAGGGTACAGGTGCACAGTAGGCAAAGATTTGGAATTCGCAAAGATTGTGATTCAGCCAGTGGGATATGATTATGATAGAGTGGCAAAGGAATTGAGGATGTGTGCAAGGAGTGATGCTAATCTTTGTGGAATTGATGATGAGTGAGATGGGGAGTGAGAACAGGAGGAGAGCTGAGGCTCGGTGGAAAGGTGGTAGGGTCAGTAGGTTGTAGGTCCTGGCACCGCTGAAGAATTTAGAGACAGGGCGTTACACAGAGGAAGTCGAAAAGGGAAGGGTATGGAGGGGGAGTGTGCAGGGGCAGTTGTTGGTAACAGTGAGGTCTGAGGTTTGACCCTCGGAGTGAATGGGGGAGCAGTAGACATGGAATTGAGAGACCAAAGTATCAGAACACTTGGGGAAATAGTAAGGTCACCAGGACACTAACAGAGTCGGAGAGAATGACAGGAGTCCCGGAGCCACACTTGAGTGTGAAAGGCAGTGGTTTGAAGTGAGCAGACGGTCCCATCAAGGAAGGGATACTGATGAGATTTTGAGATTTGAAGGTATTTTGTTTTTGATGTCATTTAAACATTTATTGAGCATTTACTTTTTTTGAAAATGCTCTAGGTACACTGTATCATTGATTCCTCCCAATAAACAAATGGTGTAGGTCTCATACTGGTGAGTAAACTAGGATGAGTAGGTAATTTACCCACGGTTAATAGTGACAGAACTCCAGGTTCGTTCCTACCACCTCCTAGCACTGTCTCTCTCACTTTTAAGTGTTGATTTGTTTTCAACTACAGGTAAGTGAGTGGGGCCAACAGCAAAGCTATGTGGCAGGGGTTTTTTGTTTGTTTGTTTGTTTTAGTTTTTATTTATTGATTTATAGAGAGAGAGAGGAAGGGGGCAGGTGACAAAGAGGCATTGATTTTTTTGTTCCACTTACTCATGCATTTAGTGGTTAATCATTGTTTGTGCTCTCACCAGGGATTGAACCTGCAACTTTGGCATATCAGGAAGATGCTCTAACCCACTGAGTGACCTGGCTAGGATCAGCAGTTTTTCTTTTTTAATCATTTTCTTAATTTTCTAATTACTGTTGACATACACTATTATGTGATTAAGATGTGATTAGACGTTATGTAACTTGCGAAGTGCTCACTGATAAATCTAGTACCCATCTGACACCATACATAGTTGTTACAATGTCATGTGGCAGTTTTAAGAAAGAACACAGCAGAGGAAGCCCAGAGGTGTGATTCTAATTCTGGACATCATCACTCCTGGTACTTCTCCTTGCTCTCCGCTTCGGGAAGGTCGACTTCTTAAGGAAAAGGGGAGATGAAGACTCAGAAGTGGGAATGAACAGGGAGCGCAGCTCTCTCACTGCAAATGCACAGATGAGAGAGAAGAATGGGAGAGCGAGGCCTTAGGGGGAGAAGTGTCTTCAGGGAAAAGCGAGGTTTCGGTTAGAACGTGCCGGCGAAGGAGATGTTCAGAGAATCTGAGGACGCAGAGGGTGTTGCCGATGCAGCTGGGTTTGTTTCTGTCTAACAGAGTCCCCAGAATGTGGTGTAACTGGGTCAAAGCAAATGTACTTGTGCGTTTTCGAAGCTGGTGCTAGACTACCTTCCAGGGACTTTTGGCAGCTCTCAAGAGGATGCTTCCCCACGCTCTTTCAGCGCCGGATGGTATCTTTTTCGGTTTTTGTCAGTCTGATTAAATTTTAGAAGTTCTCCTTTTAATTTGCATTTCCACTGGCAGTGGTAGTTTTTGGCTTTGGTTTGCAGTCAGCGAATGCAAACAGCTAATGCAAGCACTCGTTTTAAGCTATTCCAGAAAGGAAAGGTTACAAGACATAAGAGTGAGGGGTTCGGCTTATCAGCCTCTATTTTTTAAAAGACAATGCAGACTTCCGGCCAAGATGGAGGCGTAGGTGGAAGCACTGTGCCTCCTCTCACAACCAAGATTAAGGACAACAAATATTTATAAACAATAACACAGCCAGAACACAGAAAATTGAAATTTCGGAAGTCCTCGGACATTCAACCCAACCGGTAAGAGGGGCGGAGTCCGCAGGCGGCGGAGAGAGAAAGCAGCAGGAAAAAA
>PVKM010036241.1:0-14863 GCA_004027735.1 Carollia perspicillata
AATGACTGAAGGCAGGAATCAGCTAGACCATCCACTGAAGGTCATAGGTGCATTTTAAGAAACATGTTATTCCAGGTCACTGGAGCAGGGGAATAGAGTGTTTAAGGGTCTTAAATGCATCATTGGTCCACAAGTGAGAAATACTACCTCAGTTCACCCACCATTGACCAGAAATAATGACATGGGTCCACCTGACTGCAGTGGAGTAAGGATATATGGGAAAACATTTGGATTTTCAGGAATTACTACTGTATATATCCAAAATCTAAGCAAATATTTTATCACTAAATAAAAAATACTTCTTTTGCATGATTCAGAACTCAAATAATGTAATCCCTAAACAAGCATGAATACCATGAAAAATAATTTTGCTTTTAAGTATTTCAAAGGTATTATGCAATTATGTAATTAACATAACAAATTCAATTACATAATTAGCACAATATTTAATTATATAACTAGTATAATATCATAATTGTAAAATTAGCTTAATACATCAGCACCAGTTACTACCGTATCAAAAAATGTCTTATGTGTGTTTTCCCTAGAGTATAAAATATTTCCAATTTTTTCCATGGGCACAAAAAATAACTTATTCATCATTCTCATAAATGCATGTAAAATTATCACTTCTTTTGAAACATCAACATTAATGTTTGTTTAACATAAAACATTAAAGAAGTTCATTTTGACAAGAATAAGGAAAGTTGAAGGTTATTTTCAGTAAGTGTATGCAAAAATTCTTGATTATTAAGCAGATGTCATATTAAGATACTATAATAGTTTTTATATTTTATACTATCATTTATAAATATATAAAATTTTATTACTTTTTTGAAATTTAAATATTAAGTATCTATGACATTATTTTTAAAAAGTGGAAAACCTGAGATCAATGGTTCCTGACTCTACAGTCTTAAAAACTAGGGGAAGAACTATAAGATGATTTCACAGAAATCTGACAATTTCTATATAGCTAATAAAGCATCACAACAACAAATTTCTTTCATATAAAATTACATTGCAGGCTGACAATAGGAAAGTGTATAGTAAATTACTAGTTTGGGTAACACATTATTTTAGCACTGGTAACATTTTATATATTTTTATGGAAAAAAAAACATGTTACAAGTGATTACTAATCAGTAAAAAAGAAAGTAAATTTACTAGTTAATTAATTAATTTACTAACCATAAAAAGAAAGTTAATTTACTACTTAATTAATTGTTTAGTTTTATATATTTATTCCTGTGATTTGGCAAAATGGGTGAAATAAAACCAGTTGCTATCTATGCAGCCATGTATAAAAATTGAATAGAACATAGAGATTTATTCTTGAAAAGACTAAAAAAAGTAAGAGTTATTAGAGGTAAGAGAAGAATTTTTTGATATAAATTTAAGTCTTCTAGTCTCAGTTTACAGGCTTTATAGATTAGTTAACCTGTCAGTTGCTTTAACAGAGAAGGATACAATGAACCACAGAAAGGTACTGATATAATGCCATTTAATGGACATATTCAGATAATATGGTAGAAATAGGCAGCACTCATTTTACTCTTGGATAGTGGCGCTTACAAAAAATATAGTGCTTTTATTTGTATTTTATAAATATTGCATGAAACCGTTAGCTCCATTTCTGTATTTTTGGAATGTGGAATGGAATATCTGCTAGGCAGCTCCAAATTCAATTGGCTAGTTACCATGCCACTGTTATTTACTGAAACTGCCTACAGGAAGAAAATTCACTGCATTCATCTGAGTGGGACACCACAGCTGATATCCAAAATTATTAACTATGCAGACATAAATGATTTTTTATATAGAATAGGATATACTTGATTAAGTTTTAATACCTGGATATTATTGAATAAAGTACTTGCTAAAGCTAAGCAATGATATGACAGAAGCTCTAAAGAAATAGAGATATATTTAAAAAAATAGTTACCAGCTATTTCAGATTTTCGGCTATATATTCATTTATCAGAATGTAAATTATTGTGTTGGAATGACTAATACTGATAATAATGTGATTCGATTTGACTTTAGAAAAGTAATATTATTCACTAGAATAAATTTTGAGCATATGCTAGACCAGAAAAAAGTTTTTATTAAACTAAATATGTACTATGGACTATGCTTTTACAATAAATATTTTTATATCCTCTGAATAATTATTCTGTCTGAAGGTTATTCTTTTCTGTTTTTCTTTCTTTCTCCCTTCCTTCCTTCTTCCCTTCCTTCTTTCCTTCCTTTTTCCTTTCTTTCATATATGTATTCATTAGGTCACTATTCCAAAATGTATTAGGTGTTCATTATGTACCAAGGTCTGTATTAGTGCTTAGGAAAACATCGATGAAAATATACAAATTTGCAAGGAACTGACAAGGTAGTTGAATTTATGAGTTGCCTTGCAATTAATTTGATGAATTATCCAGAGTAAAATCATCTATTAGACAAACAAAGCAAGAAACATTATTACCCCAAACCCAGAAGTGCTTTTCTATTCCTAACACTGGTTTCAATATTTTACAATCTAAAGCTACTGGGACTAATACTACTATTTGATTTCACTTGTGCATGTTTTTTGTGCATATATGTATCCATTTCTGTTGATTGTATATCTTGTCATAAAATAACTAGTTCATAGGTATGCCCGTGTTCAACTTTTACAGACATTGTCAAAGAATAGTACCAAGCAGATGCACTTATTTACATCCCCAGTAGCAGTGTATTAGTGGTTCAGCTCAACATCTTCCTAGCCCCGTTGACTTCTATTTACAGAAAATCATATATATTAAACTCTACAGCATGCAATATTTTGAACAGTTTCATCCACACAGCATACCTTGCTGGTATTTATCCTGAATGTGTCAGTAGTACATTCTTATGTATAAGCATAGGTACTACTCATTTTATAGACTGAAAATAAATAACCATATAGTAATATAGTTATCCATTCACCAGTATGTAGATATGGGCTATTTACAGATTTGGGCAATTATAAATTAAGCTAGTATAAATACTCATTTAAAAACTTGTATGGACATATATTTATATATTTTTGTTCTCTTGGGTAAATAGGAATTAGATTTCTGATTCATAAGCTATATGATTAAGTTTATAAGAAACTGCAAAATGGTTTTCTAAAGAAGCTATATCACTTTTCATTCCTAACCAATAATAATTGAGAGTTCAGTTCTTTTCATTCTGCCAAAACACTGAATTGCTAGTGATTTTAATATTGTGTATTCTACTCAATACATAGTAGTATTTCATTGTTTTAGATGAATTTTCCAATGACAAATAACATAAACAAATTTTCATATATTTATTTATATCTGTTCATAGTTTTAGTGAAATGGCTCTTCAGATCTATTGTCCATTTTTTAGTTTATATTTATTGTTCCATTTTAAATGTTATTTAAATGTTTAAATACAAGTCCTTTGTCGACTATGTGATTAACATATTTTTCCACCTGCTGGCTTATCTTTTATTATATCAATAATGAGCTTTATAAAGCAAAGGTTTTAAGTTTTGACTTGCCTAATTTATCTTTACAAAACCAAAGGTTACATATATTTTTCCACATGTATTTCAAGATGCATTATAATTTTACTTTTTACATTTAGGTCCATGATCAATTCTGAGTTCATTTGTGTGTATGTGTAAAGGGTGAGTTATGTGTCATGGTTCATTATTTTGGCATATGAAAATCCAATTGTTCCACTATCATCTGTTGAAAGGCAATCATTTATTTCAGTGCATTGCCTTTTCAACTTTATGAAAAATCAATTGACATTTTGGGTGAGTGGGTTTATTTCTGGGTTCTCTATTCTGTCCCATTGATCTGTCTCTCCTTTTGTGAATACCATACTTCCCTGTTACTATAACTATAGAGTATGTTTTGAAAATGGGTTATATGAGTCTTTAGATATTATTTTTCTTTCTTAGAATTATGTTGGCTACTCTAGTTTCTTTGCTTTTTTATATACATTAAAATCATAGCATCAGTATCTACTTAAAACTTACTGTTCTATTGATTAAGATTATAGTCAAACTATAAATTGAAGAGCAGATAATAGGCATCTTACAATTCTCCCAATTTGTGAACAGTCTTTTTTTTATTATATATTTGTATTAATTTTATTAGAGCTTTGTAACTTTCAACATATGAATACTGCACATATATTTTTGATTCATTAAAATATTTCATTTTTAGAATGCTATTATCAAGGACAATTGTTGTTTGAATTGAGGACAAAGTGAGAGTAACCAGAGGAGAGGTGGGAGGGGATAATGGAGGGAAAGGGGGGAAGGGTTTCCAGGAACGTCTATAGAGGACACACAAACAAAATCAAAGTGGGGTGGGATCTAAAGTGGGAGGTGGGGATGGCTGGGTTGAGGGGGAGTGGTGGAGGGAAAATGAAGCAACTTTATTGAACAACAATTTACAAAGTTACTAAATAAAAATCTACATGTCATAGCTTTTTGTTAAAGAGTGTGGTACTTTTAATATCTGGCTAACAGTTAGTTTGCTTTGGCATCTGCTTGCTTTCTTGGGTGCTTAAAGTTTTTCATAACTTGAGTCTAGAATGTCCTTTATTTTAGAGCTAGTCTTGCCCATGTGATTTTTACTTAATTCCCAGGTGTTCTCAAATTCTGTTACAATGGCTGAACAGAACTTGGACTGCTCCCAGCTCTGAGTCAACTGTTAGGTTTCAGTTTAATCATCTCAGTAATATTTCATTATATCTTTTAGGCATTTTTCTCTCATTTTATAATATATATACTGGTTGGTACAAAAAAAAGTTTACAGTTCTGAGTATATGAAACACAGATTTATTCTTATATTATTATTTATTATTTATTGTATTATGTTCCATATGAACAATGGTAAAAAAGCTACTTTTGCCCCACCCTGTGTGTGTGTGTGTGCGTGTGTGTGTGTGTGTGTGTTATTTAATAGTCCTGGGATGGCAATGATCTCTTATGTCCTCTTAATGATTATATTTGCAGTCCCCTTAAATATTCATGCTGAAAAGTATATTGTACATAGTTAATGACAGTTTTCTTACCTTCAAATAATTTTACTTTATAAATTCATTTACTTATCATTTTTCACATTTCTCCTTCTCAGAAACCCAACATATAATATTAAAAGCTCACCAAAATGTATATATTATTTTTTCACTTGTTACTTTCTCTCATTATCTTTCCTGTGTATTTGCCTTCTCCAGCTTAAAACCAGGTTCTTTCTTATTGAGTCAGAGAGATATCATTTCAAGCAGTTTCTCAACATTTCCAAGAATCAATATCACTGCCTTATTGCTACTGTGACACATATTTCATTTTAGATGGCATCCTAACAGAAATGGAAATTGTGTTTTATGTATTATGAGAGGCCAATTCATTGTAACTATCTTGAGCACTTGGTTTAAAAAATAAAGATTTATGAGGCATATGCTAACTAAGATAAAAAGTGCCAGGATGTTTGGTAATATCTGCAATTATTGTGCCAATAAAAGTGGTTACGTGTTTGCTAGTCATATATTAAGTAGGAAAACATCTTTTGTTAACTCATACATCTTCTTGATATCAAGTTCTTTCTTACAATTGAACTTTCAGTGTGGTAGCCAATAATCACATGTGACTAAAGTTTAAATTGAAATGAGTTAACATTAATACAATTTAAAATTCAGTTGGTGAGGTTCACCCACCACAATTTAAGTGCTCAATAACCACATGTGGCTACTAGAACCTTATTAGTCAACATATATAGTATATTTTTATCATGACAAAAAGTTTTATCATCTGATAATATCTTAAAGAATTAATTTACAAATAAGTTTGATTGATCTGTAATTTGTTACTTAAGCAGTTTAAAATGAAACGTTGAACCAGAAACTTCTCTTTGTTGTTCTTATTGCTTAATTTTTTTATTGTGATTTCAGTACAGTTGTCTCCATTTTCCCCCCACCACTCCCCACTATCCCTCCCATTCCCACCACCCAACTCTTGATCCTACCCTACCCCCTTTGGCTTTGTCTATGTGTCCTTTATACAAGTTCCTTGATGACCCTTCCCCTTCTTTCCCCCATTGTCCCCTTCCCACTCCCGTCTGGTTACTGTCAGTTTGTTCTTTATTTCCATGTCGCAGATTATGTTTTGCTTGCTTGTTTGTTTTGTTGATTAGGTTCCACTTATAGGTGATATCATATGGTATTTGTCTTTCACCATCTGGCTTATTTCACTCAGCATAATGCTCTCCTCATACACCCACGCTGTCACAAAGGGTAGAAGTTCCTTTTTTCTTTCTGCTGCATAGTATTCCATTGGGTAAATGTACCACAATTCTTTGATTTACTAATTTACTGCTTGGCCCTTAAGTTGCTTCCAGCACTTGGCTATTGTAAATTGTGCTGCTATGAACATTGGGGTTCACAGGTTCTTCTGAATTGGTGTTTCAGGATTTTTAAGGTATTATCCCAGCAATGGAATTGCTGGGTCAAAAAGCAGTTCCATTTTAGTTTTCTGAGGAAATTCCATACTATTTTCCATAGTAGCTCACCAGTCTACATTCCCACCAGAAATGCACTAGGGTTCCCTTTTCTCCACATCCTCATCAACACTTGTTTTCTGCTGATTTGTTTATGATGGCCATTCTGACTGGTGGGAAGTGGCATCTCATTGTGGTTTTAATTTGCATCTCTCTGATGGCTAGTGATGCTGAGCATCCTTTGGTATGTCTCTGGGCCCTATGTATGTCCTCCTTGGAGATAGGACTGTTCAGATCTTTTGCTCATTTTTTAATTGGGTCTTTTGTCTTCCTGAAGTGGAGTCATCAACTTACACCATACACAAAAATAAACTCAAGATGGATACAATACTTAAAAATAAGTAGCAACACCATAAAAGTCCTATAGGACAACATAGGCAGGAAAATCTCAGATATTCCATGCAGCAATATTTTCACAGATGTGTCCCCTAGAGCAAGTGACATAGAGGAAAGAATGAACACGTGGGACTTCATCAATAAAAACTTCTGTAGGGCTTAAGAAAACATCAGCAAAATGAAAAGGGAATCAACCATATGAGAAAATATATTTGCCAATGATACCTCACACAAGGGTTTGATCTCCCAAATATATAAAGAACTCATAAAATTCCACTCCAGGAAAACTTCCTGATAGTACTTATACTACATATATGATCACCTATTTATAATTATCTTTATTTTATTCTCCCCTACCAAATGATGTGATTTTGACAGACTTCTCCACCTTTCATAGAGTGTGGCTAACATTGTGGAAATTCATTAGATGTTTCTGAAAAGGGAATTGTTAAAAGTATTTTGTGTCAAAATGACAGTGCCCTCATTAGCTTAAATACATGCCCTGTTCATCATTTATAGGAGAAACTGCCTTTGTATGTGAATTTAGATATTCAAACAACATGATTGGGAAGTTCTTTCATTCTATATGAATATCATTTTAGACAATGAAGTTCTTAATAAAGAGCTCTAGGGTATAATAAAAATCAATCTGACAGAGAGTTTTAAAAGAACTTTATGAGTTGACAATACAGTAAATAAAGGAATATACCACATCATAGAAATGCAGTTGGTAAGTTGAACTTTATCTGCATAATTTATTTAAAAATATGTTAAATATTTATACTTTAATGTATTTCTTTTTGATATGGTAAGTATTTTACAACTACTCCTTATTTTAGCTTCTGGAAAATCTTTTGTGATGAGCCAAAAAATAGTATTGCATTTAAGTTTTAATATTTTCCTCTCTAGGTTGCTTCATTCTCATAGTATGTGAAAAATTCATTTTTAGCTCACCAAATTCAATTTAAATAAATTACCTTTAGGATTTTCAGTAAACCTTTTTAACCTGAGAGATGAAAAAATGAGAAAAATTCCTATGCCTAGAAACACTTGCTCTTCCAATTAAGGATTCTCAATTTGTTTTATTTTAATTAATCACCCTAGAGCTTGTGGATTTATGCCAAAATATTTATTAAGTATTTGACCTTCCAATTTTCTATTTACTGTTATTTCATTGTCATAGATGAATTTATTTTCTTAAAATTATTAAAATGTTTTGATAAAATAGATGCTATAATTCTTATGCTCTCAACATGCCCTTTTGTTACAATAGAATATTATATCCATTTTATTGTAATATATAGAAATAGACTAGAGAAATTTTTATGAAATATGGTCAGAAGTGAATTGTTTTCAAAATAAGAATACTTTTGGAACTGAGGTTTCAATCAAGATTTTTAATCCAGCTTTAGTAGTAAACAATAGTAAATTACTACAAAAAGGAATATGAATTATTTGGGCCTTGATACACTCAAAAGGGATGTTATTTTTTCTTCTGTCCACATCTCAGATTTTCTTTGATATCTGGAAATGCCTGATTGCTTGCACCTGATCTTTTCCTTCTCTGTTTTCTAAGATTTGATTTATTTGTTTTTAGAGACTGGGGCAGGGAAGGAGAAAGAGAGGGAGAGAAACATCAATGTGTGGTTGCCTCTTGCACATGGCCACCAGGAACCCAGCCTGCAAGCCAAGCATGTGCCCTGACTGGGAATCAAACAGATGACCCTTTGGTTCTCAGGGCAGCATTCAATCCACTGAGCCACACCAGACAGGGCTCCTTCTCTGTTTTCTGTTACAGATAACATTCCTTCCTCCAGTACTTTTGCGAGGACAATAGAAGGCATTTGTGGAAGATAAAAGAGCCAGGGGGAGAGCAAAAAAAACAAGGTCCTCTGTTATCATCTCCACTCATTGTACCATAGTAATCCACAGTCACAGTCATCCATGCCATGGTCCCAGTTCTTATCATATTCTTGTGCTTTTGTGTTCTAGTAACTTCTGCTGTTTTTCGCTCTTTGAGGATGATAGGAACTTCCTGCTGTTGCTAATTTCTGGGTTCCCTTTTAAGTCTTTCCATGACTTGAAACATTTTCTTTATATGAAATTTCCCCATGAAGAAATACTTAGAGTAGTTACTGCCTTCTTTCCTAAACAATTTGTAGTTTGTTTTTTCAATGTTTTCCTGTGAGGGAATATATTATATTTAATTCAAATATAGGAAATGATATTTTCATTTTTATCAGCATTTACACTATCATTTATATAACAATGCTATATAAATAAGTCACTTTTAAATCATTTAGAATATATATGAAGGTTTTTTTAAGATTTAATTTATTTATTTTTAGAGAGAGGGGAAGGGAAGGAGAAAAAGAGGGAGAAAAACATCAATGTATGGTTGCTTCTCACGTGCTCCCTACTGGGGACCTGGCCCACAATCCAGGTATGTGCCCTAGACTGAGAATTGAACCAGTGACCCTTGGTTTGTAGGCCTGTGCTCAATCCACTGAGTTATGCCAGTCAGGGCTGGAACATATATTAATATGTTTTTGATCCCTTTATGTACACATAACTAAATATAATATACTCCCTGAATGCTTGTTTTATTTATAGAATATGTACACATAACATGAGTGTATATATATATATATATATATAAACATATATTTACATACTTTTTAATTTTTTAATATTCTATTTATTTTTAGACAGAGGGGAAGGGAAGGAGAAAGAAAGGGAGAGAAACATCAATGTGTGGCTGCCTCTGATGAGTCCCCTACTGGGAACCTGGCCCACAACCCAGGCATGTGCCCTGAGTGAGAATTGAGCAGGCATCCCTTTGGTTCACAGGCCAGAGCTCAATCCACTGAGCAACACTTGCCAGGGCTATATACATACTTTTAAACATGAGTCATAAATTTTTCTTGGAAATATTACTTCATAATATTTATTTGTCTGTTTTTTTAATTTCAAGTGTACATTTCTATGATATGAGTTCTGTATATTTCTATATATATTCACTGTGTGTCTATCACCTATAGCCAAACTATCATCCATCACCATATATTAGGCCCCTATCCACCCCCAACTCCCACCCCCTTCCCTCTGGCAGCATATTATTGTCTGTGTCCATGAGTTTAATTTTATATCCCACATATGAGTGAAATCATATGGTTCTTAGCTTTTTCTGATTGATATTTTACTTCTTATAATATCCTCAAGGCCCATCCATGTTGTCACAAATGGTAGCATTTCTTCTTTTCTGATGGCTGAGTAGTATTCTATTGTCTATGTGTACCAGATGTTCTTTATGCAACACTCTGTGGAAGGATACTTTGGTTGTCTCCATATCTTGGCCACCATGAATAATGCTGCAACAAACAGAGTCAGTGTTTCAACATTGGGTCTAATGTTTAAGTGTTTGTCATATATGGTGTTTAATATATTGAGTTACTTTATTTTTATTAATTTTATTGATTATGCTGCTTAGTTTTCCCAATTTTCCCCCTCTACCCCCTCACCCTGCTCCCCCAACCATCCAGCATTCCCCCGCTTATATGTCTTTTTGAAAAAAGGTTTTCAAGTTTCATGGGTAGATACCCAGGAGAGGGACTGCTGGGTCATATGGTAATTGTATTCTTAATTTTTTGAAGAACTGCAGACTGTTTTCAATAGTGGCTGTACCAATCTACATTCCCACCAGAAATGAATGAAGGTTTCCTTTTCTCCACAACCTCTCCAACACTTGGCCTCACTTGTTTTGTTGATAATAGCTATTCTGAAAGGCATGTGGTGGCATTTCATAAAAGTTTTGATTTGTATCTTCCCAATAGCTTGTGAGGTTGAACATCTTTTCTTATATCTGTTCACCTTTTGTATGTCTTCTTGGGAGAGGTGTGTGTTCAGGTCTTCTGCCCATTTTTTCAATTAGATTTGTTGATTATTATTGAGTTATATGAGTTCTTTATATATTTTGGATATTAAGCTTTTGTCAGAGCTGTTCTTTGCAAATGTCACCTCCCATGTGGTCAGTGGCCTTTTTGTTTTGCTGTTGGTTTCTTTTGCTGTGCAGAATCTTTTTAGTTTAATATGGACCCATTATTTATTTTTGCTTTTATTTTACTCGCCTTTGGAGTCAAATTCATAAAATGTTCTCCACAACCACGCTCCATAAGTTTAGTACCTATGTTTTCTTATATGTAATTTAATATTTCAGTTCTTATATTTAAGTCTTTGATGCACTTTGAATTAAAATTTTTATATATGAGGACAAATTATAATCTAGTTTCATTCTTTTGCATGTCGCTTTCTAGTTCTTCCAGCACCATTTATTGAGGAGGCTTTCTTTTCTCCATTGCGTGTTTCTACTCCTTTGTCAAAAATTATCTGCCCACATATATGTGGTGTTATATCTGTGTTCTTAATATTATTCCATTAATCTCTGTGTCTATTTTTCTGTAAATACCATACTTCTTTTTATCATCATAGCTCTATAGTACAATTCGAAGTCATGTAGTGTGATACCTCCAGCTTCGTTTTTTATCTCATACTTGCTTCGGCTACTCAGGGTCTTTACTGGTTCCATATAAATCTTATGATTTTTGTCCTATGCCTTTAAAAAATGACATTGGGTTTTGATTGGAATTACATTAAATCTGCATATTGCTTTGGGTGACCAACATTTTAACTATGTTGATTATTCCAATCCATAAACATAGAATATCTTACCATTTTCTTATACAGATTTTCTATTTCTTTTAACGATGCTTGTAGTTTTTAGTATATAGATCTTTCACATTTTATGTTAAGTTTACTCTTAGGTATTTTATTCTTTCAGTTGCAATTGCAAATGGAATTGTTTCTTACATTTCTTTTCCTGGAGTTCCATTGTTAGTGTAAAGGAAAGTATTGAATTGTATTACATTGACTTTGTGTCCTGCAACTTTACGGTATTTGTTTATTGTTTCTAATAGTTTTTTTGGTGCAGTATTTAGGGGTTCTATGTACAGAATCATGTCATCAGCCAAAAGTGAAACTTTTACTTCTTCCTCCCCAATTCATACGCTTTTTATTTCTTTCTCTTGCTTTATTGCTCTGACTAGGACTTCCAGAAGTATGTTGAATAAGAGTGGTGGGAGTGGGCATCCTTGTCTTGTTCCTGATTTTATAGGAAACACTTTCAGTGTTTCAACATGGGGTCTAATGTTTAAGTGTTTGTCATATATGGTGTTTAATATATTGAGTTACTTTCTTTTTTATTTTTATTTTTAATAATTTTATTGATTATGCTATTATACTTTTCCCAATTTTCCCTCTCTACTCCCTTACCCTACTCCCCCAACCCTCCAGCATTCCCCCCTTATTAGTTCATGTCCATTGGTTAATGCCTACTAACCATGATTTTTCTTCCCTGTACCTTTTCCCTCCATTCCTCCCTTCCCTCTCCCCATGGAAATCCCTCCGTGTGATGTCCATTTCTCTGATTCTGTTCCTGTTCTGTTTTTCCTTAGTTTTTGTTTTCATTGTTTTTCTTTTCTTTTAGGTTCATTTGTTGACAGTTGAGGCTTTGTTGTCATTTTACTGTTGGTATTTTTATCTTCTTTTTCTTAGATAGATCCCTTTAATGTTTCATATTATAATAGCTTGATGATGATGAACTCCTTTAACTTGACCTTATCTGAGAAGCACTTTATCTGCCCTTTCATTCTAAATGAAAGCTTTGCTGGATAGAGTAATCTTTGATGTATGTCCTTGGCCTTTCATGACTTCAAATACTTCTTTCCAGTCCCATCTTGCCTGGAAGGTTTCTTTTGAGAAATCAGTTGATAGTCTAATGGGAACTCCTTTGTAGGTAATTCTCTCCTTTCCTCTTGCTTTCTTTTAGGATTATCTCCTTATATTTAATCTTTAAGGATTATCTCCTTATATTTAATCTTATATTATCTCCTTAATTTAATATCTCCTTATATTATAAGGAGATATATTATCTCCTTATAATTTAATCTTATATTTAATCTTGGGTAACTTAGAAATGATGTACATTGATGTGTTCCTCTTTGGGTCCAACTTCTTTGGGACTCTCTGGGCTTCCTGGACTTCCTGGAAGTCTATTTCCTTTGCCAGATTGGGGAAGTTTTCCTTCAGTATTTGTTCAAATAAGTTTAATTTCTTGCTCTTTCTTGTCTCCTTCTGGGACACCTATGATTTGGATATTGGAACATTTCAGGTTGTCCCAGAGGTTTGTAAGAGTCTCTTCACTTTTTTGAATTCTTGTTTCTTCATTTTGATGGATGTTTATTTTTCCCTTTTGTTCCAAATCATTGCTTTGTGACCTGGTTTTCTTCCTGTAACTCTTGGTTCCCTGAACATTCTACTTTACTTCACTTTGGATATCCTTCATTTGTTTTTTTCATTTTTCAGGGCTTTAAAGGCTCCATCAGACAGATTGGCAATCTCCTCGTTGCTTAGCTCTCTTTCTGAGGCTTTACTCTGTTCTTTCATTTGGGCCATATTTCTTTGCCTTGGCATAGCTGATAGGTTATAAGGGGGCGGGTCCTTAGGTATTCACCCAGTCAGGGCACCCCTTCTTGCTGCACTGCAGCGCTGCCTGGGGGGAGGGGCCAGAGACAGAACAGTGTGGTTTGCCTGCTAGTCTGTCTTTAGCATGCTTGTGAATGGATTCTCATGTGAGACTGGGAGCTTCTTCTACCTCCACAACTGCTATAGCCACAGCCACCTCTGAATTCCCTTACATCAGCCCTCCCACACAGCCCACCAAGCTCAGCAGCCAGCCCTGCTCCCAAGGTCCACCAAGTGCCTGTGGTTTTTCTGAATCAGGCCATGTGGTCCACTGCCTTACTGGTCTACTTGTTCTAGATGATGTTTTTCTTTAATTCCTTTGTTGCCAGAGTTCCATGCAGTTGGATTTCTGGTGTTTATGGGTGTTTACTGATTTTAGATTGGTTGTTACCCTCCTTTTGGTTGTGTGAGGAAGCGAAAGGTCTCTACCTACACCTCCATCTTGGCCGGAACTCCTACTTTCTTTCTATTACTATTTTATTGAGTGTTTTAATTATAAATGGATGTTGTTATTTTATCAAATGCTTTATCTGCATCTACTGACCACATGAATTTTATCCTTTCTGTTGTTAACGTGGTGTATTTAACTGATTGGTTTGCATATGTTAAACTATCCTTGTGCCCCTGGAATGAACCCCACTTGATCATGATGTATTATTTTTAATATATTGTTGTATTAAATTTACTAGTATTTTGTTTAGGATTTTTGCATCTGTATTCATCTCTAGTTTTCTTTTTTTGTATTATCCTTGCAAGGTTTTGGTATCAGAGTTCTGTTGGCCTCATAAAACATGTTAGGAAGTATTGCCGCTTTTTTAGTTTTTGGAAGAGTTTGTGAAGAATAGGTTTAAATCTTTGAATGTTTGGTAGAATTCACTTGTGAAGCCATCTGGTCCTGAACTTTTATTTTTTGGGGGGTTTTGATGGTTGCTTCAATTTCCTCACTGCTAACCACTCTATTTAGATTTTTCAATTCTTCAAGATTTAGTCTAGAAAGGTTAAATGTTTCTAGGAATTTATCCATTTTTTTCTAGGTTATTGAATTTGGTGGTGTATAGTCTTCCATAGTGTTCTAGCATGATCCTTTTTATCTCTGTGGTGTCTTTGATAACTTCTTTTTTTCATTTCTGATTTTGGTAATATGGCTGTTTTCTCTTTTTTTTCCTTGGTAAGTCTAGTCAGGGATTTTTTAAATTTTATTAATCTTTACAAAGAACCAGCTCTTTATTACATTAACATTTGTACAGTCTTTTGTTCTCAGTTTCATTCAAATCAGCTCTTATTTTTATGACTTCCTTTCTTCTGCTGACGTTGGGTTGCTTTTGTTTGTTTTCTAGATATTTAGATGTAATGTTAGGTTGTTTATTCGGAATTTCTTTTGTTTTTTGAAA
>PVKM010036242.1:0-14869 GCA_004027735.1 Carollia perspicillata
GGGGAAGGGAGCCCGGATTCAGCCCCTTCGATACAGCCCAGCCGCAGAGGACAAAGCTCCTTGGTACTGGCCTGAGGCTTCGGGGAAACTGAATGCAAACCTGTCGCTGCTCTGCCCCATCCAGGGGAATTTACCTGTGCGGACACTCAGCTGGGGCCCACCTGGCCGCCATGATGCTCCTGGTTGACTGGACGGAGCATGGAGTCATATGCAACCTCAAAGGTCTCCGTGGGGACCGCACCCTGGCTGGGCAGCTTCCCCCTCTCCTACCGGCCGAGGCTGTGCACTAGCCTCTGGAGACCCCCACGGGTGGGCTTGGCTTGACCCAGGGGCTCTGAGCCCTGGGAGCAGGGCCCGTAGGCTTCTTCTCTTCTCCCTGCTCTGGTCTCGTCCCCCTGGCCGTGGAGCCCTGGCTGGCCGCCTCTTGCCCGCTTGGCGCCTGCGCGAAACCTGGTCTGGGTGGCGTGATGGCCCTACTTGCCCCTCTGACCCCTCCACCTTCGCAGGCTTTTTCCTGCTGAGTGGGATCTACGACCTGGAGCCCTTCCTGCGAACCTCTCACAATGCTCCCCTTCTCCTGACCCCGTGAGTCGCTTTCTTCCCCACCCCCCACCCCCCGGACCCGGCCTGCAGCCTGGGAGGAGGGGCTGGGGTAAGACAGGGCCTTCTCTCTGTCCTGACCCCCACCCCCACCCCCTGCACCAGGGAGGACGCTCAGAGGACCAGCCCACAACGGCTCCTGGAGGCGGCCCCCAGGCAGCCCCCAGGTCCAGCCTGCCGTGTGCTGGTGATTGTGGGCCAACATGACAGCCCCGAATTCCTCCGGCAGTCCAGGGAGTTCTATCAGGTACCCCGAGCACCCTGCTTTGGGCTGGAGGTTGAGGGTCATGCGGTCTCATCATCCTCATCTGTGTTTCACCCCAGTGGCCCCGTCAGTCCCTCACTCAGCAGGTCTGCAGTGAGCCCCTGGTATCACTGGGGCTTGGGGTGGGAACCCCCTCTTCTCCTGCGGCCTCATGCCTCCTCTTCCTCATTCCCCTGCCCAGACACTGTGCCGAGGAGGGTGGAGGGCCTCGTTCGAGGAACTTCAGGACGTGGACCACTTTGAGATCGTCTGGAAACTAACCCAGAAGGACTACGTGCTCAACCAGGTAGGCGCATCCCTTCGCTATGGACGGAACAGGTCCCCGGTGGCCCTCCTCATAAGGAGAGGTGGGCAGGCGGGGAGCACGGAGGAGCCACTTCCCCGGGTTTTTTGGTGTCCAGGAGGTTGGGGGACCCGAGGACAGGAATCGAGTGCCCGACTTGCTTCCTACACTTGACCTGCCTCCAGAACAGCCCCAGGTGACGTGCAGGGGCTGGTCCTGGGCGCACGAGTGGGATCGTCACACGGCTGCGGATGGGGAGAGGCAGGGACCAGATGGTATCAGCCTGTTTGCGTCTCAGCATAAAAGCGAAGCCAACTCCATATGGGAAAGGGTGGGTGAATGCGGTGTATAAATGCTTATTACAATTTTAAGACGGAAAATCCTTTTTAAAGTCAAAGGATGGATTGGGGAAAAACCTGTGCCCAGAACTGGCAGAAGAAGAGTTGCTACTTTTTTTTTTCTGGGCAAGTAGGCACTTGATTAGCTTCGCTTTTTCATCAGCTGCCACCTGTGACAGGCTTTGAGTTCACACAGTTAGTCAGCATCCTTACTACAAGAGCCCTTTCAAACCAGGAAGCAAGAAGATCGGCTCCGGCTGGTGCGGCGCAGTGGGTTGAGCACCGGCCTGCAAATGGAAAGGTCTCCAGTTTGATTCCCAGTCAGGGCACATGCCTGGGTTGCGGGCCAGTTCCCCAGTGCGGGGTCCGTGAGAGGCAGCCACACGTTGATGTTTCTCTCTCTCTCCTTCCCTTCCCCTCTCTCTGAAAATAAATAAATAAAATATTACAAAAAGTTAAACATAGAGCCTTTCTTGGCTCGTGGGCCATACCTAGTGGGGCAGCAACCAGGAGGTCAGTCCGCGTAGGCTGGGAGCTTCATTAGCACCTTGCCAACCGGAGCGGGGAAAGACTCCTGAGTTGCGTTTCTGCAATCGATAATGTGGGTTGTCTAATCAGATTCCTCCAAGAGATCCTCACAAGACCCTCTCCAATTCTGGGGCTTGTGTCTTCTCCCCACTGCAGATTATTCTGAAAACAATCTTCCAGGATGGCCTCTGAAGGCCAGCCAGCACGTGCCCCGACTTGTGAGTCTTCTCCAAAGGGCCTGACCGCACCCCTCCTCCAGCCCACGCTTCCCTGCTGCCGGCAGCCTCCATTTGCCCACCCACCCTGGCAAGAGCCCGTTCTTCCCACTGCTCTGAGCAGGAATAGAGGTCTCCGCAGCCGCGCCCTGGTCTGGATCCATTGGCTGCAGGGACTGTCCAGCCCAGGGCAGTGCTGTGTGATGCTCAGAACCTCAACTGAAATTGGAATCTGGAAGGCCCGTAGGGAACAGTGTCACACTGTACCACTCACAGTCAGTTATGCCAATCAGGAAAAGACTAGCCCTGCATCTCCAGCGGGAGGGCGTGTGTGTTTACTGCATGGGTAAGGGGAAGATTTCTTCTTGCCCGGCAACAAACCTGAACAACAATGGAAAGGGCTGCAGCTCAGCCAATGAGAAGCCATGTCACCCTGAACTCTAATGAACTTTTTCCCCCTAAGGATTTGTTGTGGACCCTACTTTCTATAAAAGCTTTCCATTTTTTGCCCTGGCTAGTGTGGCTCAGTGGATTGAGTGTCTGCCTGCAAACTGAAAGATCTCCAGTTCAATTCCCAGTCAGGGCACATGCCTGGGTTGCAGGCCAGGTCCCCAGTAGGGGGCGTGTGACGGGCGGCCGATGGATGTTTCTCTCCCTCTCTTCCTCCCTTCCCCTCTCTCTAAAAATAAATAAATAAAATCTTAAAAAGAAAAGTTTTCCCATTTTGTATAACAAAATACAAATATTTCTGGGAATATCTGTTTCTGAGTTTTGATGCTGTCAGATTCATAAATCATTTAATAAAGTCAATTAGATCTTTAAATTGACATAGTTGAATGTTGTTTTGTAACAGCTCTGACCCTACGTGACCTCTGTGGACTTCACTTGCGCTGCACAGATCTCGATTTTCTCATCGTATCATGCCAAGTTGTAACACCTAACGGAAGGCTAAACTAAAACTGATAAGAAAAGGAGGGACAACTCAGTGGACAAGTGCACAAAAAGTACATGTTGACAAAAATTTGAAAGGTGCTGGCAAGGCCCACAGGCGTGGCGGATGGCAATGGTCCCACTGCAGCTTTTTGGAGAATAATTTGGTGCTAAGTGTTAAAATTTTAAATGCACATTAGCCTAAAAGCCCAGTTTTAGAAATCTAGCCCCTGGAAGCAGAAGTACCGGAACACGGAGATACTCACACAAAGTATTTATTGCAGTCCTATTTATAATGGCACGACATTAAAACCCGAGGGCCCATCTATGAGCACAAGATGGAGGAACTATCTGGTTGCTGCCGCCTGGAGCTCTAGCCATTGACTGAAGAGCGAGCTAATTCCGGAGGAATTCGGATGAAAGGGAAAAACAAAGATCCAAGGGTCCTTTTCTGGTCTTCCAAAAAGCCCCAGGGAGAAGAGGAAGAGAGACGAGTTAACAGCTCCCTCGAGCGAGGGTGGAGGTTGCGCGGTGGCTTTCGTTCTCGTGACATCTTTTCCCTGGAAGATGCGCCGCCCAGATGGACGTGCCTCGGGTACACGGTCCAACTCAGCCGGCACGAGGGCAGGGGGAGCTGGACCGAGGGGGTTCCGGCCTGGGCGCGCAGAGAAACAACGAGGGTTTGCAGGTTGAAAGGGCTTAATATTTAGGTACTCGACAGGCGCCCCTCCTTAGGTGCATTCCGGGGGCTCCCGCCCACCCTCGACTCCACTCCCCACCACTCTTTGCTCGGTGTCTGTGAAGGGGCGAACGCCGGACCAAGGTCGATAGGTGCGCCCGAGGAAAAAGTCACGCCACCCAGAAGGACTACAACTCCCGGCATGCCCCACGCCACCCAGCCTCGCGTTCCCAGAAGGCTGCGGGGGCCCGCTCACCCATTCAAAAGCGGGGCGTTGCGGACTTGTTTTTCGGCCGCTGCCAACCGCCGGATTTGAATCGTGGCGCCGCTTCCTGGCGCCGGCCGGGAGGCTGTGAGATGGAGGCCCCGTCGTTGCCGGAGACCTGGAAGCCCTACCTCAAGGACCACCGCCTCGCTACGTTCAAGAACTGGCCCTTCTTGGAGGGCTGCGCCTGCACCCCGGAACAGGTGAGACCGAGAGGCCTCGCGGGTCCCGCGCCAGAGCTCCGACCCAGGCCTCCGGCTCTTCCGTGGGCTCCTGGGGACCGGGCCGCGCCCCGCCCGGGTCTGAGCCGTGCTCTCCCTCGCAGATGGCCGCGGCCGGCTTCATCCACTGCCCCACTGAGAACGAGCCCGACTTGGCCCAGTGTTTCTTATGCTTCAAGGAGCTGGAAGGCTGGGAGCCAGACGACGACCCCATGTGAGTACCCCAAGCCAGCCTGGCTGGGCCCCTGGGTGCCCGGCTGCACCCGGGGCTTCTGTTTTGAGCTGTGCGCGGGAAAAGTATTTGAATTTCGAAGGCCCTTAGGGAAGGAGACGCGGTTTTCCGACCTCATTTTGGGCCCCGACCGGCTGTTGCGAGTGGCCGAACCTCTGTATGCTGGCGCCTGGGTGATGCTTTCAGCCTTGTCGTCGTGATTTGGCCGAATGTCCTTGGGGCCACGTTGAAGAGAGGCTCATTCTGGTAGGCACTGAGTGCCTTTCAGGGTCGACAGAACCTGGGAGCGGATCGTGTTGTGACCTAGGGACGTGCAGGTGCCTTTCTTGTTGCACAGTTTTTAAATCCGAAGTTTTGTCCAGCTATGACTCACACACCACAAAAACCACCCCTTTAACACTGCGGAGGTCGAGGTCAAAAAAATTGCAGCGTTGGGCGCCTGCAGCCATCTGAGAATACATCCATTACGAGTACGTGCTGAAATGCAAAAAGTAAAATAAAATAAAAGCACTGCAAATTTACATTTGTTATATTTAGGTAATAAAGCACATGATTTTTTTTTCACTTACAGCCTGGAAATTATTCAACAAAGAAATATGAAACATAATAAAAAATTTATTTTCAAAGAACAGACACATGGATATTGCAAAAAATACAGCCAGAAATGTCTTTAACACTCATGATTTAGAATCTTCAGTAGTCAGCTTTGCTAAATGTCAGTAACTGTCGTCACAGACGACAGTGCTGTGCTCCAGGCGTGAACCCTTCTCACAACACTTGCAGAGATATTTCTTAAGGATTTTATTTATTTACTTTTAGAAAGAGGAAAAGGGAGGGAGAAAGAGGGAAATCTTATGTGAAACAATCAGTTGCCTCTTGCACGCCCCCTACGGGGCACCTGGCCCGCACCCCAGGCACGTGCCCTGACTGGGAGTTGAACCCACCACCTTTTGGTTCTCAGGTCAGAGCTCAGTCCACTGAGCCACACCAGCCAGGACTGCAAAAATATTTTAATAAGCGACTCACTTTGGATGCATGGTACTGAACACATCTTCTTTTCCTGCTTGTGGAGGGAGCCGTATCTATGCCGTCGTGAGAACTTCCTTCCATTTGAGATTGAAATTGATGGCGTTTCAGGTGCGACGCCTCACGCATATTTGTAGAGACTAACGAACACCTTTTCGTGTTGTGACACTAACTGCGTTGCGGGATTGCTGATAAATATTCTGTGTCCTATTTTCACATTGCCATTCAGCATGTGCGTAGGTCCATAGTGTCAACCCCTGACTTGGCTTGGTTGTAATATTCTATTTTGTCAGGCTTTCGTGAATCTAAATTTACAGCGTCATCAAAATGCTGTTAATGACGTTTTTTCCCTTTTGGGAAAGTGTGCAGTCTGCATCAAAGCCTGTTTTTAGAAGACACGGATTCAGGGCATTGTTGGGGTTTATTCCTACGTGTGAAAGTCGCTTCTTTTTCAAGTCAGAGGTGAGGTTCACATCAGCGAACCAGTTACCCGTCATCCTGTTACATCCTGACGAACACACGGGCCTGCTGGTCTCTGGTCGCCTCTGGCGGCTGGGTTCCGGGCCAGCGAGGGCCCTCGGGCTGCTTACCAGCGTAGACTTCCAGATCTCCTGTGTAAAATACTTCTGAATCTTCCATAGCAAAAACTTCTATGCCGTATTTACTGGGTTTGGATGGGATATGTTTTCTAAACCCACATCTGCCTCGAAATCCGGGTAAGGTTGTGTCCATTTGGTACCTTCTGCCCCCCAGAGCGACACGATTTACGATTTTCTGCAAATGGTGAGAAACTGTCTCTCGCAGCCGCTAATTTGTCCGCTTTCTGGTGTTTGTTCTAAGCGGGTAACTTTGCATCAAACCTGATACAATCGTGAGTAGATCCACATCTCCATAAAGATACCGTAAGTCCGAGGTCAGGCCCCACCGCCTGTAGCCCTAACGCTGCAGGCGAGCCCACTGCGCGCCGGAAACCCACTGGGTGTGAGAGGCCTGCGGCGCCCTCCGCTCGGGTTCGTGTGTGCCGAGCGTCGTTCTCATGGAAACCGGCCCGAGATAGGACCGATGTGTTTATCTGTGCTTCCTAGATTAGATATGAAGTTTATTTATGATAAAGAAGTTCCAGGTTCTTGGCATTTTTTTGCATTTGGCTGAAAGTTGATGCAAAATATTCTGTGGCTGTTTCCTAATTTGCCTTCTTGGATTCTTCCTACATTTTGATTTCTTTATCCTTTCCAAAAAAATATTCACTCGTGTCTCATTCATCTTCCCTCTCTTCGCTAGAAATAGCTCGCTTGGTGGCCAAATCTCCGGGACGAGCTTCCGCGTAGTCTTCCTCTTCCGAGGCGCTTGCGCGTCGGACCCTCGTTCTCTCTGTCGGGCGCCAGCGGCGTTCGCCAAAGTTCCTCCACCTCTCTGGGATCACCCACTTGATACATTTCTCTCGCCATTTGCAGTGGCAAATGGAAAAAAACCACAGCACTGACTTCAAAGTACACACACACACACACACAAAAGCAACTGCAGCAGCACCCACCTCGGAGTTCGAGGAGCTCTCACACAGTCTGCTGGCGAACATCACACCCCCTTGCGAAACACGCGTTAAAACCAAACGGATGGCTTACACGTTATGGCTTGACATTAGTCACGTGCAGACACACAACTACTCACGACCTTGAACCTGTGCACTCAATGCACCAACCGATGTTTCAGAAAGGGCGTGTATCTCTCAGGTCAGCGGCGACCCCGAGGGCTGAAGCGCCCACGTCCCTGGCGGTCCGGTTTTGTTCTGTAAGGCCCGGGATTCTGAGCACGTGCGGACTGAGGGAGCGCAGCGGCTGTCTCTCTGCTGTGTGACCCCACACTCTTTTATCACCTCTCCGCTCATCAGACTGATGGTTCGCACGACTTTAATTTTTGTTTCCTGTAGGGAATCAACCGAGCTGTTTCTCGCCTTGGGCAGGACACGTGTCTGCCCTGGCGGTGAGCGTGCCGGGACTCCCGGGGAGAGTTCTGGTGCTGGTGTCCCTAAGTGCTGGCTTATTTTCAGACTCTAGTTACTGCGGGCTGTCGCCTCAGACCGCGCGAGGCTGTGCGGCATCCCCACGATGTGCCGGTTCAGTGCTGGGCGCTCGCAGAGCTAGTTCCCAGGCAGGGAACGAGGGTGTGGGCCAGAGGCCCGTCCTCATCCAAACCAGCAGGTTATGTGACAACGCAGGTGCAAAGAGACTGCTCCCAACTGTCCCTTGGGGGTCTCAGAGGGCCTGACTGGGATAGCTCTGGACTGCAGTGGGGAGCACTCTCCCCACTCACGTCTGAAGGGCTCCAGACAGTGGAGGTCCGCACGAGGACCGGGGGCACGTCCAGAGAGGGGGGTGCTCGGACCAGCTGTGCGGGAAGGTGGCCAGGCACCCGGCGCTGGTTCGGTGCGCTTCGGGCCTCACTTTGCTCTCCCAGCCGAGCAGGGTGGCCGGGAGGGAGGCGGGGCAGGTGGTGGGCGAGGGGCTGTGAGACGCGCTGTCCCTTCTCCCTTTACCGACTCTCCGGTCCCGTGCTCCTGTGCTGGCTTTTCTAGGGCGGAACATAAAAAGCACTCACCTGGCTGCGCCTTCCTGTCTCTGAAGAAGGCGTGTGAAGAATTAACCCTCGGGGAATTTCTGAAACTGGACAAAGAAAGAGCCAAGAACAAAATCGTACGTATGATTTGCAGTAAGAGTCCAGAGCCAACCCCCTCGGGGTCTTTAACCCTGACCTTCCCAGTGCCCCCCCACGCCCGTGTTTCTGACGTTGCTCAGCTGCGTGTGTGTGGGCGCACAAGGGCGTGGTCGTGCCCTCAGGAAGGGTGTCTGCAGCGGGAGTGCCCTCTGCCGGTGGCACTGTCCAGACGGGAGGTGGGTGTCCTGTGATAGCGGGGGGAACAGAGGGGTAGGAGGCACCTGGCAGAGCGTGCATTGGGGAAAAGGCGCTGGTCCCACTGGAACTGGAGGGGACTAATGCAGGTGGACCGTGGAGTCTTGGGCGGGCAGCCAGGGTAACTGGGAGATCGGGAGAGTGAAGCTCTGAGCCGCGGTCACAGAGGGGAAGGGTTGCCGGGGAAGCCACGCGGGATGGTTGAGGGCTACTCACGTTTTGATGGGCAGTCTGTAAGAAATGGCTCCTGGTCGAGGGTGAGGCTCAACTGGGCGCCCTCTGCCCCTATTTGCTCGGCCTGGCAGCCCCGCAGAGGACCATGGAGGCCTTTTGATATCCTCGTGGCACAGCTCTGCGGGCTGTCCCGTGTCCTGGTCGTTTCGGTCCCTCGCAGGCCCAGCTTGGGGAGCGCTGTCTGCCCACAGGAGGGCCGTGGCGGGGGGCTGGGGAGGCCCCCACATGCACCTGCCGCCCTGGATCGCTGCTGCAGCAGAGGGCGGGGGCCACGCGGTCTCTGGGAGACAGCGCTCTCTTCGGTGTTTGGTTCTCACAACTCGACAAAGGCAAAGACCCGAAGGCTGCGCAGTAACAGGCTGGGGGCTGGCCGGCGTGTCCTGAGGCCGCCGGGCACTAGGTAAGGGACGCCCGGTGTGGGGCTGGGGAGCAGTTGGGAGGAAGTGGGGCGGAGCAGACGGAGGGCGCTAGGGGCGTGGCCTGCGAGGCGGAAGTGGCTGCCCACTGAGAAGGACGAAGTAGTCGCGGTAGTTGCGACCCACGGGGAGACACTTGGCTGGGACAGTCCCAAGCGGCGCCCGAGTGCTCGGGGACTCTGTGGTCTGTGGGGGTGGTCGGGCAGCCTGCTGGGAAGGAAGCCCGTCAGTGGCGCGGTCTGCATCTGCTGTGTGGCCAGCGGTCATTCAGCAACTGGTTTTTGTCCCCCCGGAGCCGGAGTACAGGACACTTAAAAGAACACGTGAGTTTTTACTTACTTGTTTAGTTACAAATGAACAACAGAGGCTTCTATAGGGTATATTTCCTTCCAGATCACTTAAAAATATACTCTTCTTTAAACATTTTAAAGAAGAGTAGAAAGGTTAAGCTATTCGCACCAAACTGGTTTTTGAAACTTACACAACAGGACGGTTTTTTGAGTCCGTGGCCACCAATGGGAGGTCCCTGTGCCGGGCCCACGCGGTCGCGGTCACTGAAGCGTCCAGCCGCACTGCTGCGCGCCCCGCAGCGCTGCTGCCCGGGGCAGTGCTCCTCCGAGCAGAAGGTTTTGCAGGGCACGGCGGCTTTAGGGCCCCAGCCCGTTGGGAGGCCTGGTGCAAACAGCTTGTCACTGATACAAAGCAGGGCCCCTGGTGTCCCCGTGTGAGTGGAGGGGGAGGGCTGGGGTCAGAGCCGGTCCCGGGACAGGTGTGACTGGGGCCGTCTGGGGACCTGGCTCCTTGAGGTGGGCTGACGTGCGAGCCCCTCTCTTCTGTAGGGCGGTGGGGGCAGGAACGGCTACTGGGAACCATGTATTAGTCCGCTATGTGAGGGCCCCACGCAGTGTGAGTCGCCCGTGGGTCAGACGCTCTGTTACAACAAGGCGAAGCGACGTGCTGCGCCGGGCAGCCCCTGGAGACGGGACCGTGTGCTCGTCGCGGTGCTGTGTGGCTCCGAGGCCCCCAGACTCACCTGTGAGGGCTGCCGTGGGTGGGTGCGACAGGGCCACTGCCCGGGCGGCCGGCGGCTCGACTCCTGCAGCAGCACTGCTGCCTCGGTCGTTGGGGGAAGGGGGAAGTGAGTCAGAAGCAGGCGAACATGAGTCTGTCCCCGGAGGACACTCCATCTGAGTGGGAGCCAGTGGAGAGCCCCCTCTGTGTGAGCCCGGCCCGGTGACCAGTGCGGTCAGAGCACAGCGGGGGTGGGGGGCGGCTGGCGCAGGTTCGCTGGCAGGTTTGGTTGCAGTTCCCAACACCAAGCCTCTTGGGGGTTTTTACCCCCACCCCTCCGTGGGAAATGTGCCAAAGAAGCTGCTGCCCTCCGTGGGCGCGAGAGGTACGGCCCGCCCCGCGTACACAGGGTCTCCTGGGCTCCGCGGGCAGGTGTCCATCGCCAGGCCCCCATCCCATCCCCCCATCCATCAGGTGCTGCTGTCTCGCGGTCCTGTCAGCGGGTCATCTTTACAATAGAGTTTTCTTTTTTAACTTTAAAGTAAGTAGGCCTCATACATGGGGCAATATTTAACATACAAAAAAGTACATGTTGAAAGTAATCTTTACAATGTTAGCCTTTATGGTTTTTCTTATTAGAAAACAGTTACCCTAAGAAAATTCTTGGTTTTTAAAGTGACAGGCATCAAGGAGGATGAACCCGGGGCAGGAGGGCGGTTCCTGGCCGGCTGGCCAACTGCCCTTGGCACCGCCCTCCTCTCTTTCCCGAGGGCGCATGCGCAGGGGAGTGGTGGTCGAGCTGGATTTAGGGGAGGCTGGAGGCGAAGGTTTGTGTGTCAGGAGAAAGCTAATGTTGACAGGCTCCCCTCCCCTTGGCAGGGGTGGGGCTCGGGCCTTTCCTGGGGGAGCTCGGACGCAGGCAGGGTGACACGAAGGGCAAGGCTCTGCCAGGTTCGCTGGGTGACCCAGCCAGGTGCTGTCCTGGGCCCCAGTCTCCCTGGTCTTATCAACAGCCTGTGATTTGGAAGCTGTTGTTTCAATTTCATGAGTCTGTTATTTATTTCCAGGCAAAAGAGTCCACCAGTAAGCAGAAAGAATTTGAAGAAACCGCAAAGCAAGTCCGCCGCGCCATTGAGCAGCTGGGAGCCCGGAAGTGAGGCCCCGCCCACTCTCCTCCGCCGGTGGGCCGCCGCCTTGCTGGGGCACATCCCGGCTCCGCTGTGCCGGCGCGGTGCCTTAGGCAAGGAGAACATCACAGCTTTGAAATGAGAATATTTAAACTGTATTTTTTTTCTCTTGGAAGTGGGGCCACGGGCTACTTCTGTCTTCGCCTCTGGTGTCACCGAGTGTGGTGACTGATCCCTTTTCCTCCGGAGTTTTTGCGTTGTCGGTCCTGGATGTGGCCAGGGTGGAAGGTGAAAAGCTCAGTCGCGTGGGCAGAGTCCTCCCCAGGAAAGTGGCGGGGCCTCCGGTTGCCTGGTGATGTAGCCCAAGACCCGTCGTGAATGCAATCATAGGTCCATTGTCCTGGACGAACAGAGAATTAAGGGTGCCATTTAAAGTGTCATTTGCATAATCTGAGTTTACAGTGTGCGTTTCTTGTGTCCCCCGAGCTCCGTAGGACGTCACTTCAACAGGCCCGCAGCACCCTGGCCTGCCAGGCCTCTGACTGTGCCGTGCCTGGGGAGGGCTCTCCTCGCCGGTTCCATCACTTCATGATCTTCAAGGCTGCAGAGGGATAGCTGGTGACACTGAGCCCGGCTGCCTCTGGACTGTAGGGGAGGCCCTTCCCACGACTGAGGCCCGAGTGGCCGGGAGGGACTGAGGAGGCTGGTGTCCTGGGTAAAGCTGGCCCCTGGCTTTGAGGTCCGTTGGAGACCCTTCACCACCACTGGGCACGTGGCGGGGTCACAGCGTTGCCAGGGCCCGGCGAGGCGCTTCAGGCCCTGGCTGGTTGGGGGGTGGGGGGTGGCTTCTTCCGGACAGTCCTGCCCTGGGCGGGCTGTCACGCACGGGCAGGCGGGCAGTGGTGGGGGAAGACCCACAAGAGGGGCCCCTGGCCTCGTATTCGCAGGGCTCTGCAAGCAGGTATTTCCCGCTCGTGATGTGGGGCAGACGGCCGACACTTCATCTGTCTTTCTAATCTTCCTGAAGTAGGACGTGGAATAAATTAATTTAAAAATCGTATTGAAAAACCTTTTGGAAAAATTTTTAAAATAGCGTTTTCTCTTGTTTGCACCCTTACAAGGTCATGAACTCAGTGATACTTGAGCCCCAGACCTGGCGTGGGCTGGGCAGAGGGTCTGGGCAGCTGTGGCGGGAAGGCTGGTCCCGGCACCCCCCTCCTGTCCGTCTGTCCCCAGCCCCTGGCTGACTCAGCTGCAGTCTCGTCACCCAGCACACGGGGGTCATGAAGCCTCAGCTGGCTTTTGTTACTGTAGGTGCCTGATTTTTATGTGATGGGGAGGGGAATGGAGACAAGGTCCTCGGCCCCTCCAGGGTTCTGCAATGCTGTCCTCCTGGGTGGTTCCAATTATTTCCCAGATCAGCACCAGCCAGCGTTGTACAAGAGCACGCGGCCCTTCTAAGCACTTGGGGAGGCCGATGTGAACTTGAGGTGGATTCGGACAAAGCAATGTAGCGGGAATACCGTCCAGCTGAAATGGTCTCATGTGAAGTCGCTACACGATTCACCAGCCTAGCGCACCGCACGGCGCGCACTGGCTGCTCCCTCTGCGCAACAGCGAGCTGCCCCATCCTTTCTAAATGACTTGGCCCAGAGCTGAGGGGACTAGGGGCTGCCGGGGGCCATCTGTCAGCACGATTGGCCCCGTCTTCATCGCTGTGACACCCTCCGCATCCGGCACCACCCCGTGTCCTGCTATGCTGCGCCCACCCTGCCCGGCCCCGCAGGGCTGTGGCCGGATGGCCTCAGCCACCTGCGTGGGGTTAAGCTGCAGGGTGGGTTGTCTCCGTGCTATCAGGAGCCTCTGGAGGTCATCGTGGTTGTCTGAAAAATAAAAGCCATTTCATTCTAAACATGGCCGAGGACCCCACCGGGTTTTCGAAGTGGTGTGGTCTTTTCATGGCCGGTCCTCAGCCTGCCCTGCCGGGGAGGGGCGCATCCTGGCTGCAGAGCCCGCCTGGGGCTGCTCTCGAGCCACTCGAGCCCCTGACCCGTTTGTCTCTGTCACTGGGGCTCACTCGGCAGGTAAACCAGCTGTGAGAAATCTCTGGCTGGTGTTTCCTGCTGCCCCTCAGGCAGAGAGGAGTGTTTGCTGCGGGGCTGGGAGGGGGCTGCGGCGGCTCTGTCCGGGGGCAATCAGAGTGGCAGGCTGCCACGGACGGGCACTTCAGTCACTGTCCTCTCCGGCCGCTGCACTGTCTGAGCTGAGTGGCGGGCTGAAAGGCGTCTTTGTCCCCGGTTCCTTTGCTTGGCAGCGATGACGTGGCCTGCCTGGGGAGCGCCGCACCTCACACATCTGCCCTTCCAGAAGCGCATTTTCCGGAACTATCATTGGCCCGGGCCTTGAACAACTGCCAGTGTGGGAGACCGAGCCTCGGGGGCCTGATCAAGCCTTCGGCCCTGGCGAGTGCAGCGGTGATCCTGTCTCAGTTCTCCGTGGGTGGGAGACGGGCAGGGGCTGTGAGCTGGGGGGAGGGGTTCACAGGTGGACTCGCAGTCAGGGCCCTGCCCAGAGAATCCAAGTCCGTCACCCGTTCCCAGCCCGGCAGCCGCAGGCATTATGCACTGAAAGCGGTGCCCGCAGCCAGCCGCTGCCCACAGGCGGGCGGCCCCTTGGGGTGCGGACATGCTTTGCAGTCTGTACCCGAAGAAACAGCTCACAATAGCCAGCGAAGTCTGACGTGACCTTTTCAAGCCATGTTTCTGGTGCAGAGTCAGAGACACAAAGAGGTGGAACAGCCTGTCCAGGATCACCAGCCAGTAAGAATTAGGGCTGGGATGTGACCCAGGCCGCGTGGCCCCAGCGCTGCGGCGCGGCCGTGGTCGGCTGCCTGACTGTGGTTTCCGCTGACCCTCACAGAGCGACCCCTCCCGTTCTAGGTTGAGCTAACCCACCGAACATACAGATAGTACGGGGAGGGAGGTTCCGTGTCCTCTGCACCCAGCTGTCCCCGTCGTAACTGTGGTCCACCGTCCACACTCGCTTTTCAACGTGCAAGGTCAGCCCCCAGGCCAGGGCGAGGGGGCCAACTGCTCGGAGCCGGGGCCCCCAGGGCGCAGGGGCCCTTGTCCCGCCCTGGGGCAAGCTCGCTCTAAAGCCGAGGAGCCCATGCTGCACCATCTGAGCTGGTTTCACCTGGCTGTGACCGCACTGGGGCCGTGGCTGCTGTGGCTGTTTCCCACCTGATCCCCGGGGGTGACATTTTTGCATTGGTTGGCTCATATTTCTGCTTGAGCACCTACTGTGTGCCAGTCACTGCGTCTAGTAACCAAAGCGCAAAGAGGACTCGGTGTCCCGCAGTGGGCTCACAGCCAGCCGTGTGTCCTGAAGCGTGGGAAGACAAAGGCCCGCGACAGCCCCAAGCGTGGCACATGTCTGCAGGGGCTCCACGGCCGTGCTGAACTCTGCCTTGGCTGGCAGCAGGGGAGACCTGAGTGTCCATTTGTCTACTCCCCTGCAGAGGTGCATGGCTCTGCGGCCCCGTGGGCTTCCCACGGCGCTGTCACTGGCCCTGATAGCTGAGTCCTGCTCT
>PVKM010036243.1:0-14876 GCA_004027735.1 Carollia perspicillata
TGACAGCTGAGAAAGCAGGGACTCCTTGTTACTTCTGGAGGAAGGTGGGGATTCAAGCTTCCCCAAAAGCTTCTGTTTAGAATGCCCTGGCTGGGAGGGAAAAGATGCATCCTGACTGCCCTTCACATACTTTCCCCAGACATGCTAGAGAGTGTTTCCATTACTGCTGAGTTATGGTCGAAGTTCTGACTCTCTATTAGGCCTCCCGTATATCATGTTAGTGACAATGAGGAGGTGTGCTTCGTTGTCCTGCTGGGTAGGTTGGAAGTCCAGGCTCCCCATTCAGCTTTGTCTGACACCCCCCGAGAAGGGAAGGATGTCTTGTTAAAGCCTGGTGAGGGCAGAAGTCTAAGTTCTCCACTTGGACTTTGCTCAGAGGGTTGGGCATGAAACAGTATTTTCTGTGGCAATTGGATGGAGCAGAGTGGGTGTGTACTCCGAGTTCTCTCTCTTTCTAGGATTCCTCATTCCTGTTCCTTTGGGCTTTTCTTGGGCTTTTTTGGTCTGACCATTTTGGCATTTCCAGGTTGTCTACCTCTCCAATATTTCATATATTCAGTATAGGCATACTGGGCAAACAAACAAACAAAAACAAGAAAATTTCTTTAAACAAGCAAATGAACAAGAACCCCAGGATGCTCACCACTGTATCCTTTAGATCCCAAGGTCCTTATCTATTTTGCCTCCTTCTCTCCACCCTTCACAGCATTCTTATATTTGTTTTATGTGTAATATCCAGGGTCATTACCTGTACTTACAAGAAGGAATAGAGAAATTATATGTACTCCACCTTTCCAGAAGCAGAAATCCTGAAAGACATTTTTAAATAAAAATGATAATAATTTACCTTAACTACTCAATCATGATTGCTTGAATATTTCTTCTTATTTTATCCCAATTACTATTATAGTCTGAATATTATCTAATACATTTGTTATAATTTGCATTATCAATATATATATCATTCAGTTAAAGAAGCCAAAGGTCCTGCTACTCTATAATATTTAATTTTAATGTATTTGAATGAAAAAAAATCCATGATTTCACTTTTTCACTTGACATATCTCTATTTGTGGTGGTGTTTAACTCTATTTTAAGCTCTTCTAACAGTGATTCACCAGGACTCCAGCTAGCATGATTTCACTTCATAGTGAGATGATGATCTAAAAAATGCCTCCTAATTTTTGCCTAGAGCTCCATCCAGAATTATATCCATTTTCAGAAGTTCTGGCTCTCAATTAGGTTTCCCGTATATCATGTTAATTCATTTTCAGAAGTGATGCCCACGAGCCTGTTGCAATTCTTGAACGCACAAATCTCCTCCGCTTCTTCTGATACTATAGGTTGTGCTTATTTCGTACCCTACTTCTGTCTAAATTAGCAATACCAATGGATTGCGTAAATACAGTCTTTCAGAAACTAAGCTCTGAATCTTCCAAGAGTAAGTTGGCACTGACATGATGAGTGTGATGTTAGACATCCAGAGTCATGAAATGGAGAATTATTTAAGAAATGAGTGGAAAGACTTACAGAAGCATTAACCTGTTTTTGGAGAAACTGGCTTCATCCTTCATTTTCAGACCATTTTACTGGTGTTTGTGTAAGCTTTCATGGAACACTTTATATTTTTGCATTTTATTTTATTTTTACAACCAGAGCAGAGTCATCATTGTGGGAAGTTAGACTTTTAATTTTCTAGCAATATGAATCTGTTACCTTTTAGTAATGTAACAGTAAACTATTTACCAGAGAATAAACTCCCAGAAGATCTCCTGAAAGTGAGCACATGGAAAAAGAAAGAAATGCACCATATTTGGTGAGGGTGATGAAGGTGGGAGTAGATTTGACAATTTATATCCATAAAAGTATTTTAATAAGAAATGTATTTTACTTTCTATAGGTTTTGTTAATATATGCTTGCCAATTCTTTAGTGAATTAGTATAAAATCCTAGCTAAATATTACCCACCACTTATTTAACAAATATATAATGATAGCTTATGACAGACAAAACATTTTATTATGTACTGCATGAGTTAAGAGCAAACACATTTTAAAAATGACCCAAACTTCCTACGCTCTTTAGAAAAGGATAAATCTGGATCTAAAGGCAAAGATATACATTTATGACAAAGATGACAAAAATATATTTTTAAAATGTCAAACGAATTGCTGTTGCCAACTGTTGGAAAACCTGCTGGATGGAATTGTAAGGGAAGACTTCTCAGAGGAAACTGAATCGAGTGGGAAGTGAGGGTGGTGGATGGCGTGGGAGCAGCAGAAGCAGCGTGAGCCATGATGAAGAAATGATAAAGCACAAAGCCTGCTGGGTGCACACACTAGGCCAGAAAGAGTGACGGATACTACTGGATAATAGAAATTAGGAAGACAGGAACACTTTAAGAAGAGAGGGTTGGGAGGAGGTGAGAGAGAAGTGATTTGGAGTCACATTTAGTATTTGACAGCTTTGGAAACTTAAGGGAGAAGTTTCTATATTATCCTGAGACCACAGAAATGCTTGACAAGTTCAGAGAAAAGGCAGATATGTGAACAAAGTGTTATTTTCAGAGGTTACAATTTACAGAAGCACTATTCTACATTTTGGGAAAGTGAGAGACTAGCTACAGACACACCTTAAACAGTAAGAAGGCAAAATCAGTTTTGAGCCCATCAAGATTAGTAATTACAGGATAAGCACAGGGGAAATGTGATTATGAAAGAAATGGCAAGTTCCTGCCTGGGTGTTGCACGTGGGAAGGGTGAGTAGTGGACTGGCTAGGGATCAGGAATGATCAACGATGACAGTGAGCTTCATTTGTTGTTACCATGTGAAACCAACTTGCAAATGGTTTAAATTGATGATAAAATGGAGAATTACATTTGTAGCATGCTTCAGTAAATTGTCAAAGGAAAGAAGGAGAGAAATAATGAGGTGGTTGTAAGAGATAGTGGAGGTGAGTGAATATGTTTTCTGGTCAAATGGAGGGGTTAAATCAAGCAGAGAGATGGTTGTTCAATACGATTAATTGGAGATACTGAATGGACATCATGAAGTGAGAAGGGGAAAAAATCAAGAGGTTTGGGATCAGTATCTTGGTGTAGGTAGACCAGATAGGGTGGAGAGCAGAGAAGGCCGTGGGAAAAAAGACAGTTGACTTCCCTTCCTCTGAGACAGGAGAAGATAAAGACAAGAAGGGATGTGGAGATGTTCCGAGAAGCAGTTTGTGTGGTTGACATCACAGATGTGGGAGTGGAGTTCATTTGCTTTCCTAAATGATATTATTTCAGATATTTCATTCTGAGGTGAAGATGAGCTCATGAGATTTTCTGCTCGAAATAGTATATAGAAAATTCAGCTATCTCAGCCAACTTGTTTCTCTTTGCCCTCAGGGTTTTTCTGAGAAAGTTAATTCACACAGAGAATATTTGCATTTTAATAAGGGCCTTCAAGCCTAGGAGCAAAAAGGAGCCTCTCTGCTCCTCCAATCACATCACAAAAATGAACACCTTTATGCCTTTGTGCAAACCGATCCTGTTCTATACCGCACTTGTAATAGGAGTTCCAAAAACTTTTCTAGTGAGTCTCACATAGTTAAAGGCATGTGTTTAGTTTTGAACCAATCCCAAATCCTCCTGAAGTCAGAGTGCTTGTTGGGTTGCAGTTGATCACAGCGTGGCAATAAACTCCTGTCATGTTGGACCACTGAGCAGTGCACCCATCACTTCCTTTGTCATCCTTGGTTTGTGTTTCTGAAGAGCATACTCTCCACGCACCTATGTTAAGGTGATAGAATTCTCTGGAAGATTATACATTTTTATTGATTTAAATTATTTATTTATTTTTAGAGAGAGAGGAAGGAGGAAAGAAAGAGAGGAAGAGGGAAACATGGATGCAAGAGAGAAACACTCTGGCCTCCTGCATGCAGCCTGGCCTGGACTGAACCTGCAAATCAGGCATGTTCGGAATCTCACCAAGCAACCTTTCACTCTGTAGAACGATCCCCAACGCCAGTCAGAGCCACGCCAGTCAGAGCGATTATATCTTTTTAAAAGAGAAAGGTTAAATCAGAGGATGATTTATTAAGTTGCTTGGTGCTCTCTTGGTTTTGGATTGGCATAAAACAACACCAAAGATTACTTGTGAGAAATAAATATTTGCCAAAATTAGTAATTATATTTTGAGCTTAAGATATTTTTATAGTATTAATTCATTGACAGAAGCATATATTTTGATTTATAACATTTATGTATTTGTGCTAAGATGACAAATACTGAAGAACATTCACTTTTTACTCTAGAACTTCAAAATGTTTTTCTGACCTGTAAAATATAGGTTTTGGACTGGATTTAAAAATAAATAAATAAAATTCAGTGAAAGATATACTCTCCTTGGATCCAAATATCTTATAGGAGTTTATTTACTTATATGACTACATGGAGGCTAGGAACAATTATTCAGTAATCTCAGTGAGAAGAGTAAAGATTCTGCTGACCATTATTTCAGAATTTACAACTTGAATTTCATATCTTTGTGGTTAATTTCTTTTGTGGCAGTTACATTTAAGGAATGTAAAATTCAGTAAATTATTTGTTGCATAAAACAACTTAGTTTACTACTTTGCATGTTAGGGAGGTGTTCTGTAATTAAGACATGTGAAAACAGAAAGGAGTTGGCAGTTGCTACCGAGAACCATGTAATGATGTGCTTGATGAATGAGCTCACACTTGGTTCACATCCATAGTTAGACTTCCCAGTCTTGACTGCTTCTGTGATTCTGCAGATGCATCCATCAGGTTGAAACTGAGACATGGAACACATCTTACTCCTCAGTGATAATGTATCAGTTACCATCAAAACCGAGATTAGCATTTTGCATGGCAATATTTCATATCCTGCCTCTCCCCACAGCATAGGAATTCAAGTTTGGACTTTTTAAAAACATTGATTTGGCATTTGTCTCTTTCTTTTACAATCCAATTTTTAAAGAATACTTTAATATCAAGGTTTGTTTTCAAATATTGACCTAGTTTATTCTTTTCTAAAAATGTTAATTATAGAAATTAAGATCTTTGCATGTTATTTAATTTTTGATATTGTACGCTGAATTATCTCTTTGATCAGCAGTCTCTTAAATTTGCCAAATCTGTGACTCTATTGATTGCATAATTTAAAATAAGTGAGCCTGATTTTCTGATTAAACTACTTCTTTTTTACCGGTCTATCAATGTTTTAGAAAATGATATTATCTTTTCCTGCCTGGTAATGTTACCAACAGATTTCTTCCTTTACTGATTTTTTTCAATTGGAATGGTACTGTAGGTCTTGTTTCCTGGAGTACAGACTTCAAAGTAGAGATTAGCAGAAAGTTCATCAGGGAGCATTCTTGGGCTCAACATCTTTGGGGAGGAAAGAAAGACTGGGCAGTGGGCAATGGGGATTTCAATGCAACCTCAACAAAGGCTCAGACGTCTGTGTGGGGAGCTCTGTAGTGTGCTGGCCCTTCAGAGAAGTTCTAAATCTGGACAGTGAACAGGCCAGGGCTAATATTCCCCTGCACTGAAAGATCACTGGGTGTGGGCTGCCCTCAGGAAGCAGGCATGGCTTACTGCAGCAGAGGGCGATTTCTGGAGAGGGCTGCGAGTTGTGGCCTGGAACCTGGTTTCAGTCCTAGTGCTGGAGGACTAAGCCCTTCACACCCAGAGCAGACAGGGCTAGGCATCTCTATCCCCAGGTGCTCTACAAAGAGCTAGTGTCATTAAAAAGGTGGAGCTTAAAGAATGCCATACTTTGTTAACATCACAGAAAACTAATTTTAGTAAAATTTACTTTAAAAAATTATAAACTGTTGAAAAACTAAAACTCACTTAAGTTATAGTTGTTGAAATTATCATAAATTCTACCACTCCAACCAACTGAGCCGCACCGGCCCAGGTGGTTTCTTTCTACTTTTAACTAGATCTACATTGTCAATATATTGCCAGCCATTTCCATATACACATGTCACCCACATTCTTCTCTTCACACTATGGAAGCCAACTCAGTTTTCTATATCCCAGCTTCACCACTTTCTAACTTGGGCTGCTGTATTCTATTTCCCATCTTCCATACAGCCTTTGACAGTCTACTTCAAAATGAATGTCAAATATTTGCCCCTTCTCCCTCCACATGCTCATTGTTATTATAATGGCTTGGGCCCTTATCATTTTAATTCTGAAATGTTGAAATAGCCCCCTGACCCTGACTCTGGCTCTAATTCTCTTATCTCTCCCATGCACTCATCATCCTGCCATCATTATTATCTCTCTAAAATATAGTTTTGGTCATGTCTCTCTCCTCCATGGAGAGCGCTCTTGTCCCACAGGATCAAGGCCAAACTTTTTAGGATTCGAGTCCTTCACCATCTATCCACATTCTTTCTTCAGCAAGGTCTCAGGAAAGGGACTCTGAGCATTTAGGAATCAATTGAGGATAAAAGTAAAATTTTAAAAAGTCTGAATGGAGGATGAAAGGTTAAAGATTCTCTGTGGTCACCTGTTTAGGGAACAAGAGAAAAGGATTGTTTATCTGCGTGCTGGTGCAAACTGGTGCCAGACAAAGATATGCCAAGTTGAGGAGGATCCAGGGAGCAGTCACTGTGTTTGATATAAGGAAACTCCACGGAGCAGACAAAAATGCAGCTGCTTACAGTGGGCTGATGGCAGAGCTCTGTCAGAGGCGTTCTTTGGAGGCAAAGTGATGGCCAGACAAACTAGAAAAAAGACAGACTGTAGGGACTCTCCAGTGGCTAGAATCCTAGAGAAAAGTAATTCTTTGGGATGCATGCCTATGAATTTCCTGTCCACTAAGAATGCAAGTGAATATTTTCACAAATTGAAGAGAAATGAATTAACTGGGTTGCTGTAAGCCAGAATTTAGGCTTGGCATGGCTTGAAGGAAATGTCTTTCAATGTTCTGCTGGCATTGTCTCCCATGACAGGTTCTTTCTCTTCCACAAAGACGCAGAGTCATGCTGGCTTGTTCACCGGTGCCTTCATGCACCTCTGGACTCCTGCATGATTGATTTCCTTGTCGTGAAATTCCCATTAAGGAGCAAGCCCCAGGCGCCAGAGTATTCTTCTTCTCAGTTCATCCATGGGTGGGGAATATCTGTACATGCATTTAGCTAATTCCATATAATCTCCGCTATGAGATCACACTTGTTGCATACATATGCTAATTCACTACTAATTTCCCCTGTGCAAACCCTTTTCTGACATTCAGTATTTTTACTTATCAAAATGTGTAAATGTTACTTGAGGTATGAATAACAAAACACTTTCAGTAGCCATCTCTGAAAAGGTCCCTTTCTGACACAGAACAACCCTGGAGCATGGGTTTTTGTTCAGAGCAGCCAACTCCCCTTTATTTATATCACTTTCTGCTGATCTGATGTGCTTTAAGGTAACCTGTAGATATTATACCAATCTGGGTCATAGCTGGAGGTAACAGAAGCAGATCCTTGGGATGACCCTACAGTGGCTAGAATTCTAGGGAAAAAAATAACTCTTCTGGAGACAAGCCCACACATTTTTGGACCACTGAAAAATCTTTGGAAATCAGACAGATCTGGATTAAATCTTATCTCCACCACTTAGTTCTTGAATGACCCTGAACAAGTGGCATAACTTTTCTGATCCTCTCTTTCTTCATCCACATACTCGGGTGTACATGTAACATCCAGTAGTGTGCTGGAGCTGCTGTGGACCTGGCGTGGGGGCTGGCGGGGTGGGGCCGAGGGTGAATTGTCAGGAATTTTATGAGACAGTTGTTAACACATCCATTAAATAATCAAATTATATAACTTGGCACTTAAATAAGTTATATAAAAAGGAAAGCAACACTCAAACATAACACTTCCTAATTGTTTTAGTACCTTTTACTATTCTCTATGTTCTTATCCTACCATATCTACAGTTTAATGCTGCACGACCACAAATATCTTCGCAGCTCTGTTTGCACTGAAGTGTACCTTGGTAGCTTAGTATCAGACATGGTCAGAGTTTTATGCTGTGGAAATCGGCAAGCATGAAAACCAAGAGTTTGCTTTATCATTGTGTTGACTGTCTCTAGACTTAGGAAAGTAATGAAGAAGATGTCAGTAATGTGAATTAAAGTTAAAAGTATGTCATGCTTACGACAAACTAAATTTAGGATTCTTGAAACCTGGAGCCAGAAACGATGATAAATCCAAACTGGTTTCATACTTTCCAAAACAGCATTTATAGGTCCATCGGGGAGGTACTAACTGTGAAATATAATAGAGAAGTAATATCTTAGTGGATATATATATGTATGCATGTGTGTGCATGTGTGCACACACCCCCTTTGACTCACTGATGCATTGATTACTTATTTATCCATTTGTTCATTTGTTTATGGAGCACCATACTTTCCTACGACATATTGTTAACTTTTCAAAGATGCCAAGGTACTTGAGTGTGCAGGGTGGGTGTCCGAATCCCAGTTTAAACCCTGACTGTTTCATACTTCCTGGTGACTTTTGCTAAGTTGTTTCACCTCTCTGCAGTGCAGTTTCCTCATTTCTAAATCCTCACAGGGATGTTGGGAACATCAAATGTGTTAACATTTTTAACATACATCCAAGTGTATGGGCCACTGTAAGTCCTCAGAAATGCTTGCTGTTGTTATTCCATGTGGTCTCTATTTCGCTGAAGGGCATGCCCAACCTTCTCTCCTTGTCTTCAGCGTGGTGACTCAGGACCAGTAGCTGTTGACAGTGGGTGTGACCCTACGCTCTGCGGATTCCTCAGGAGTCTGGGGTATCACGTTCATCCTAGGGGCGGTTCTTTTGGGTGTTGCCACAGCCTACCAGCTCTAACTCCAATCTCTCCATTCTCTTATCTACCTTGTTTATTTTTCTGACTTTTTATGGGAAAGTAGCCTTTGAAAACCATGAAAGAGCAATTGTGAATAATGATTCCCAGGATATCACCTTTAAAAAATTATTATTATCGAAGAAAAATGAGTGTTAAAGAAAAAAAGTTGTGGTGTGTTTTCTGTCTAAAGCCTATGCCTCCTTTGTGTTCATTTTAATTGATGTCATAGATGGTATTGTATTTTCTGTCTTTCATCATGTTCTCCAGTTTCCATATCACAGATTGTTGCTTCTAATGAATGATGTTGCTGCTAATGCTTTGAAGCCATGAATCTATTTTCTCATCTACCAGTTTTAGAGTGTTTTTCTTGAAGAAATCGCTTTTGCCCTTAGTGTTTAGATTACTGTAGGAATTTGTTAGCATTTAGTAAGTATTTACTTTTACATTAAAAATAGTGAATTATTGTTTTCGTTTATCAACATGTCACCACGTAGAACCTCCAGTTTCAGGAATCACTTTAATAGAGTCCAATAAAGCACACACTGCGAATGATGCTTTTTAAAAAAGATTTTATTTATTTAATTTTAGAGAGGGAAGGGAGGGAGAAAAACATTAATGTGTGGTTGCTTCTTGCACACCCCCTACTCGGGACCTGGCCTACAACCCAGGCATGTGCCCTGACTGGGAATCAAACCAGTGACCCTTTAGTTCACAGGCTGGCACTCAATCCACTGAGCCTCACCAGCGAGGACATGAATGATGCTTTTAAGGGAATAGGCTTATGTACTCTCCTAATACTGCCAGTTAAAAGAAGAGCAATGAATAGCTTGTGTTTCTTGCCCTTGGATTTAGTAGTTATTGAGTTACCAAAAGAATATTGATCAAATTTTGAATCTAAATTGAGGTCAAGCTATGAAATAAGGAAAAGCAATCTGGAATTAAGTCCCTTGAAGATAACAACTGAAGATTTTGTTATTTCATTTGCTAGCAGCTCAGAATAGTTATGAAAGTATTGTGAATTTTTGTCATGTAACTTACAGAATGATTCCAAATCTGAAGTGGAGAGTACATAAAAATAGTTTAGTGATTTTATACTCTTTTATTATTGGAAAACTTTAAAAGTAAATCAAGGACTATATATTCTGAAATATTCCAGAGACGTAACATTTTAGCTAAATTGACACAAAGTATATTTTAAAAGCAAATTTCAGAATGCAAGCTAATGTGACACATTAATTTTTCTAAAACCAAAAGGAATTGCTCTACATTTTCTTCTTTGAGAGTTCAAAGTTATTTACAATAATAAAGGAATAGAAGATTGCAATGCAAAGATTGTGTATTCAGTGGTATAGATTCTGACATTTGTCCTTTAATAGTTGATTTGACGGTTTTCTCTGTGAATCATTATTTTAAAAAGTAGTTTCTAGAAAATAGGACATTGCTCCCCTTACTCGTTACTTAAGATTAAGTACTCCTTACTTAGGCTGACATTAAATGAAATTCTGAAAATTTCAGAAATGTGACATAGTTTCTTGGTAAGTCTGAGAATTCATGGAAAACATGATACAGTATAATGAAGTTATTTACCTTCTTACTTACTAAAATGTTAATTTCACATTTTTTGAGAAAGAAAACTTGACATTGCATATCTCACTGGGAATAAGGCACTTTTTGCATGAGACGCATATGATTTAAGGCAGAGCAGGGGCCCCAACATTTTCATGCATGAGATGAAGTTCGTTAGATTACCCACGTCGTTCTAATATTAGCATTTTCACAAACCCTCTAAGTGAAAAACAAGAAAATATGATTCAAAAAGAAAATACTTATCAGAGATACTGCTAGTAACTTTTCTACCCATAATTCTACTAGAACAACTATAGAATTAATGTAAAGCCACCCTGTAACAGAAGCTACTTAGCTTGTTGCTACCTGATTGATTTCAGGCCACTGCATTCCACGATGAAACTTCAGAGTTCTGTGACCCTCCTCAAACAATCCACTCTGGTGCAGGCAGTATGCACTTGAAATTTGGGAAAGCACTAGGGATTATAGCCCACCTGGAATAATCTAATAGTAGTTTCCATGGTAAAAAAAAAATTGACTTAAATGACCTCATAAGTTTCCAATTTCTATGAGGCCCCAGTTGCATTACACGCCCACCCAAATGCTGCATTTTATTTCATCCCCAATCTGTGGTGATATCATTCTTGTTTTTTGATTCCATATATTAATTTCAGAAATGTCTCAGCTCTTGCCATCAAAATCTCATTTCTTATTCTCATGCAGATTCAGTCAGGTTTTACTAATTCCCCAGTGCATCTGAGAACTTAAAAAAAATTCACTAGAAGAAAATGATTCTCTGTAAAATTCTGTAGCTCTTTCAGCAATGGAAGACATACATGCATTTCAAATAATTAAGACTGAGAGGCAAGGTGGTCATGAGTTCTCAGTTGTTGAGCAATGTTTTTGTTCTCCAAATGTGATTATTTGGCTTTAAACTAGAAGTCTCAATGAGATCGGGCTTTCTTGCATAAAATTTTTTAAGAAATAAATCTGCCACAGAGTGACATCAGTATCAGCCAGGGTTGATAGGATATGGTGACCCCATATCCTACTATTAATGAGGCTCCTTCCCAGCAATGCTGATAATAGGCTTCCAAAATAATAAAGGCCAGGTAGTGGTCCAGGATATTGAATTGTTCATGATTAGTGAGAAAACTAGAGTGGCAGCCAAGGAGGTACAACCCCCAGACAGGTATAGAGATGGTATTCCTAGAAATGAGAGCAAAAGGTACTATTTAATTTATACACATGAAAGAAAATCAAAGATGGATAAGCAGGAGAATAACCAGAGTTGCTTTTCCAGTTTCTTTATCTGAGCCGATTCTCAGACTAGAACCTGTTACCAGAAGGTGAAACCTATGATGAGGTCCCTGCAACACCGCAGTAGGTGTATTCAGTAGTAACTTCCCAGTCCTTTCCTAAAGTGAATTATAAACATCAATTCATGCAAGCATGTATTGGGAAGAAGGAAATAACCAGATTTTTAGAGGGATTACTGGACAGAATCTAAATTAACATTGTGAGCCAGAGACCCCAAATACTAACATGATTTCCTATTAGTATAGTGACATGTGATGACCGGGTAGTTACTGAAATTCTGGCCCAGGTTCTATTTACAGTGGGACCACTGTGTCCACAAACCTACCCTGTGGCCATTTCTCTGGCAAATAATTGGAATGGGCACTGCTAATTGACAGAACCCTTGACCAGTTATTGATCTCTGGGGTAACAGCTATTGTAGTGGGGAAGGCCACCTTCTTTCCTAGATGGTAAATCAATACTGCATCTTGGGAGTGAATGGCAGAGATTAGTGTCACACTATTATTCAGGATGGTCCCTGGAATTCAGGATGGTCCCTATTATATTTCCATTAAGTTAAACAGTCTCAACCTTACAGAAATATGATGGATCTTGATGGATGACAGTGGAATTTACAAACTTAATCAAGCAGTAGCCTTAATTGCAGCTGTTATGCTTGCCAAATGTGGTTTCTTCGCTGGCGCAGATTAACAAAAATTCTGGCATATGACATGCTGTCCTTGGTCTGATGAATGCCTTCCTTTCCATCCGTAACAGAAAAGAGAATCAGAAGTTGTTTGCATTTACTTAGGACAGACAATGTTATACACTTGCTGTGCTGCCCAAGTTCTATGTTATACCCTATGTCTGCCACAGTACAGTCAAAAGGGGCCTGAACTGGACACTCTGTGGTGTATCACATTGGTCTACTATACTTAAGATAACATGCAAATAGGACCAGATGAACCCAAAATGGGCATGCTGTGTTAAGATATATGCATTTCATAAGTGGGAGATAAACACTAGGAAGATTCAGGGACCTACTATATCAATGAAGTGGATTTAAGGGGTTAGTGGCCTGGAGTGCTAAGATATCACCTACAAAGTCGAGGACAAGTTTGGACGTATCTCACCTCCTAGCACTAAAAAAATGTAATTCTTGTCAGATATTTTTCAGGTTATGGAAACAGCATATTCTATGTTTGGAAATACTCTTCTAACCAATTCACTGGTTATGTGAAAGGCTGCCACCTCTGAGTGGGGCCCTAAGAAGGAAGGATATTTGCAGCAGACCCAGGCAGTAACAACGGCAAATTATATATCATTCAGAAAGCATCAACTGGAATGTTATCAGTCTTTTGTAGAGATCTGAGCATAGAATGTCAAGCGACCAGCTTCATATGGTCAGAGATGCCCATCATAAGCAAGATTCTACTGGCCCACCAAGTCATAAGATCAGGCACATGCACCAGTAATCCAATATAAGATAGACGTGATTTCACAAGTCTGACACCAACAGGGCCACATGGCACAAGTAAACTATGTGAGCAGGTGGTGCACACCCCCTTGCCATGTCATCTACCGTGACCTCTCACCCCTGGCACATGTGTGGGTTGAGGTCCCTTCTAACTATTTGACAGAGGAGGACAACACCATCATGGTTCACTAATATCTTTGCTCAGTATATTAAGGACAAATGAAGATGCACTGTTGCTCTCTATAATCACATATATGGACTGGAAAAAAGTGGTGAGGGGAAATCTTCCCATTGGGCAGAGTTCTGGGTGGTGCATTTAGTTATCTACTTTGTCTAAATAAAAGACTATATATGGACTTATGGGTGTTGGTGCTGATTGAACAGGGGCTCGAGAGGAGAAAGATTGGAATATGTAAATGAGAAGACTTGGAAAAAAGGCACAGAAATGGACCTATAAGGGCACATATGCACTAAGAAGTTCTTGTCATGGCACTTGTGATGGTATCATATATCCACACCCATTGGAAGACATTCACCACTGAAAAGATACTAAGCAAACAGACAGAATGACTTGGCCAGTAGACCTCAGTAGCCTCTGTCATGAGCTGCCCCAGAGCTGGCATACTGGTTAAATGTTTGAAGAGCAGTCATTCAGGTACAGATGAAGCCTTTAAATGGGGCCAATAACATGGACTCTTACACACAAAATCTGGCCTAGCACTTATCACTGCTGAATACTCAGTTTGCCAGCAACAGAGACCAATACTAAGTCCCTACATAATACTATCTAAGACCAACCAACCACTTGGTGCAAACTGATTATATTGAACCCTTCACCTTGAAGGATCAGTATGCATCTTGATTGGGATTGGCACTTATTCTGAGTATGAGTTTGCTTATTTTGCATGCAAGGTTTCAACCAATGTCAAGACTAAGGCCTTGTAGATCCTTTGACCTGCCAACAGAAGATCTCAAATAACATTGCATGATACCACAGAAAAACTCCTGTAGAGCAAAAGAAATACAGCATTGGGTACATGGACCTATCACACTGCACCACCTATAAGCTATTGGCTTGACAGGGAAACAGAATGGTCTGTGGAAGATGAACCTGTCACCAGGTCTGAGATGATACCCTGAGAGGATGGACACTTATACAATGCTGTGCCCCCAGAATTACAATACATAGATACAAAAAAAACAGAATTATGAATGGTACCACTGCTGTTAGTGACCCATTTTGTACCTCTCATAATCCCAATGATCTGTGGGTATAGAGATCCTGGTTCCCAAAAGCATTCCTACCAGGAGACATGGGAAGAGTCTCATCAAACTTTGAGCAAAATATGTTTCCCGATCACCTCAAACTCCTTGTGCCAAGAACACCAGTAGGCAAGGAAACGAATTGTCTTACTGGCATTGGTAATTGAAGTGGATTATCAAGAGGAAATGGGGTCACTGTAATACCAGGGGGCAGGTAAGAATGTGAAAGTGTGTGGTGTCAGGGGGTTAACTGGGGCATCTTTTGGTTTTTCATGGCAACTTTGATAGTAAAGGGACAATAGAGCAGCCATGACTGGAGAAGAGGCTGACTCATTGGGAATGAGGATCTGGGTCATCCCTGCAGGCAAAACAACCTGATTTCAGAATGTGTGGTA
>PVKM010036244.1:0-14867 GCA_004027735.1 Carollia perspicillata
GAGAACTGGTGGTTGCCAGAAGCAGGGGTGGGGGGTGGGCACAATGGCTGGTGGTGGTCACAGGGGTAACCATGGGGGCGCGGAGAGTTTCCATGGACCCCAGGCCCAGTTTCCCCTGTGATAACAGCTCGTATTGGTGTGGTGCACGTGTTCCAGTTGATGTTCCCATGTCGGTATGTCATCATCAGCCGCAGTCCACGGGTTACTCACATTTCCGTAGCTGACCTAACGTCCTCTTGTGCTGCAGGATCCTACCCAAGGTAGCACATGACATGTAGTCATCGGGTCCCCTTGGCCTCCCCCACCGGTGACAGCTTCTCACACTTTCCTTCTTTTTGATAATTTTGACAGGTTTTTTTTTAATCGTGGTAAAATAGGCATAACAAAATTTCCCATCTTAATCATTGTTCATTGTGCAGTCGGTCGCGCTCTAAGTATTCTCGTGCGATTGTGCCACTGATCTCCAGAACATTGTCATCTTGCAAAACTGTGCAAAACTGAAACTCGACACTCATTAAACAGCTCCTCTTTTTCCCCTCTCTGCAGCCCCTGGTGACCACCATTCTACTTTCAGTTTCTGTGAATTTGACTACTTCAGCTATCTCGTTTAAATGAAATCACACAGGACTGGTCTTTCTGTGACTGGCCTATGTCGATTAGCGTGATGTCCTCTAGTTTCACCCACGTATACTGTATGTATGTTCCACCCACGTATACTGTACGTATGTTCCACGTTTTGTTTATCCGTTCATCCACTGACACTCTTCGGCTCCTGCCACCTTTTGCCTTTTGTGAACGTAAGTGTACAAATATCCCTTAGCGACCCTGCTTTGAATTCTTTTGGATAGATGCCCAGTAATGGAATTGGTGGATCATCTGGTAACTTGAGAAACCGCTATACTGTCTTCCATAGCAGCTGTACCATTTTATATTTCCACCAGCAGGGCACAAGCCTTCCAACTTCTCCACAGCCTTGTCAACATTTCTAATCTATTTAATAGCAACCATCCTAATGGGATGTGGCCATTGCCCTAATGATTAGTAATGTTGCCTTTCCATGTGCTTCTTGGCCACTTGCATATTTTCTTTGGAGAAATCTCAAGTTTTCTGCCTGTATTTTAATCAGGGTTTTGTTTTTGTTGTTGAGTCATAAGAATTCTTTACATATTCTATACATTAAGCCCTGATCAGACACGTGACTTGTAAATATTCTCTCCCTTTCTGTAGGCTGCCTTTCCAGTGTTGATTGTGTTCTTTGAGACACAACCTTGACGGTTTTGAGGGGGCCTGGTCAGGCACTCTGTGGGGCATCCTCTACTGAAATTTGTCCAAGGTGTTGGTCATGATGAGGCTGAGGTTATGGGTTGTGGGGAGAAAGATCACATAGTTCAAGTGCTATTTTCATCACATCATCTCAAGGACACATACTATAATATCAGCATGATTTATGACTGTCGATGCTGACCTTTGTCACCTGGCTGAGGTAGTATCTGATTTCCCCACTATAGAGTTACTCTTTTTCTGTCCCCCGCCACCACCTCTGGCTCACCTTTTCCATATTATACTCTTTGGAAGGAAGTCATTACGTACAATATTTGTGGTTTCTCCACACTAAATACACCTTTATAAATAGTCCCTTTATTGGACACACCTCAAATAATCAGCTAGGACCCTGGCTACAATACAGACAGATAAGAGTTTTGATATTTTTTAAGCTTTTTTATCCTCATCCGAGGACATTTTTTCATTGCTTTCTTACAGAGAGAGAAAAGGACAGACAGAAACGTCAATATGAGAGAGAAGAGTCAATCAGTTGGTTACCTCCCATCCCCGCCCAATGGGGGATTGAACCCGTAACCTAGGTATGTGCCCTGACCAGGCATCGAACCTGCAACCCTTTGGTTACAGGATGATGCTCCAACCAAAGCACAATGGCCAAGACTTTTTAAAAACTTTTCATTGTAGAATATTTCAAACATATACAAAGTAAAGAGAATGACATACCCACTTGCCGGTTTCAACAATTATGAACATTATGGCATCCTCGTCTCAACTGTACCTCATCCCCTTCCCACTCCTGCTCAGTGTCATTACTATTTTTTATGGCTCCCCTCTCCTTAGGTAAAAGTTGCACCCATTAAAATGTGCAAATCTCAGACCACACAATTTCAACAAGTGGGTACAGCCATGTAACACACAGCCCTTCACCATTGGGAGCAAGTCCCTCCCCCGGAGTCCTCTGTCCCTTCTCATCCAGTGCCCCCCACCCGCCTACCAGAGAAGACGACTGCTCTGACGTTTTATCACCTTAGGTTAATGTTGCCTGTCCTAAAGCTTCACATAAGTGAAACTGCATAGTTGTTTTGTTTTCTGGCTTCTTTCACTGAGTCTAGTGTATTTGGGGTGCACCCACCCCAAATGTGGGGGTGGATCAATACTCCATCCCGACTTTTACTGCTGAGTGGTATTCCACTGCGAGTATGTGCACAACCTGTCCGCCCGCCCTCCTGGAAGTAGGCATTTGGGTTGTTGTCAGTTGGGGCTACTGTGACTAAGCTGCTGTGAGCATTTTTGTCTAAGTCCAGTCTTTGTGTGGGTACGTGTTCTCATTTCTCCTGGGCAGATATCTTTTTGTCCGTTTTTGTATCCACCAGGGCAAAGTGTCAGTACCCCCAAAAAATGCGATCAAATGAACCGGGTCACAGGACTAAGAGCTGGGAGATGGTGGTAATCGCGTCACATAAGCAAATTCCTGCATCGAACAGGAACACCAACAGCAACTGCTGAATGAAAAGAACAAACAGCTAAGGTGGTGACTTAGGGATTCGGTTAAGAATTTTGGAAAAGAACAGGCTTTGAAGAAGAGCCAGAACATGGGGACGACCAGAAGAATTCCCCCTCCAAGGGACAGAGACTTTTCTCCCACCTGCTGGCTGGACAGGGAGTCCTGGAGGGTGTCCCCGCTGGCGTCACAACTGAGGGCAATTTGGGGGAGGCAGGCCCAGCTGGAGCAAAGGTTACGATGCCCACAGCTTGCTAGTGAGCTTTTTCATATTTCGCGTCTTGTTGGGGAGCATTAATATCATAGCATTGTTTTTTTTTCCCCCTCTCTAAACCCACTCCCGACTTGCTGCACGGAGAGACTCTGTCCTGGTCAGGAACAATCTAGCCATCTTTTCTCCTTGGCTCCAGAAGATGTTTGTGTGCAGTTGGGAAACCTGGGTTTCTGCCATTAACTAGCCATGTGCCTTTGTCTCTGAGCTCCTCTCAGCTCTGAAATATGATGACCTCGCAACCGTGCTGCCGTTCTCAATAATGCTTTTCCTTATTACAAAGGTATATGTGTTCACCACAGAAAGTTAGGAAATATAAACAAGAGAGAAGAGAATATAAAATCACTCAATTTCTCCACCCAGTGCTATTATTAACATTCACTTCATTCATTTAACGAAGAGTCGCGGAGCGCCTGCCACACACAGAGCAGTTTGAAATACAGCCCTGTAGGCTCTTCATTTTTACGTTTTAGTGAGATCATCCTGCTTTGTAACCTGGCTTTCACTGAAGAGACAGTCGTGAGCCTATTTCCATGGCAGTAAATATTTTCCTACAATGTTCCAGTTTTTCATGTTAATAAACACTCTGAAAGCTAGATTCTGAGCAAAGTCATAACCATTTCTTTAGGATTATTCCTAGAAGTAGAGTTTCCAGGCTAATTAGTAATCGCACGTACCAAACCCTACCATAGTTTGGGGAGAGGGTGTCTCTGCAGATGAGGACAAGAACGGGAGGGAGATTTCCCACGTGAATGTATCACCTATTCAAAATGGATTTAAAATACATTTAAGATAGATCTTTTTAAATTATACCAACAGCACGCAATTAATTGTTTTTGAAAAATCTAATGGGAGATGGTAAAATATCTTTTCCTGAAGGTGGTTATTCGCAGGCCAGTGAGTGGACTTGGATTTGTCATGGGCCGTCCATGTACATGTCACACAAACGGGACCACAGGCACCCGCGCCCCGCAGCCTGCTCACCACGTCTGCGCACTGCATCCCGCCAGCAACACCAGCATCCCTCTCCGCTGATGAGGGCAGGGCTCCTAGAGCCCCAGGATGTTTTCCTCTCGCCTTTGATAGCACCCTCATGCAATCAACGCACCCTTTTTAATGAAGAGTTCAACAACTTTTTACGAAGACCCCCAGGCTACCACTGCCCTAATGGAAATACAGAACCTGTTCATCACCCCCAAAAGTTCCCTGCAGCATTTAAAAAAAAAAAACAAAAACAAAAAGACAGTTTATAACCCATACTAAGGGTATTATTACATAAAACTTGCATTTCAGTTATATTTAAATGCACACGTGCAGCCCTGGCTTGTGCAGCTCAGTGGTTGAGTGCCAGTCTGTGAACCAAAGAGTCACCAGTTTGATTCTCAATCGGGGCACAGGCCTGGGTTGCGGGCCAGGTCCCCAGTGGGAGGCATGGGAGAAGCAACCACACACTGATGTTTCTCTCCTTCTCTTTCTCCCTCCATTCCCCTCTCTAAAAATATATAAATATTTTTTAAAATAAAAAATAAAGGTACACATGCATACCCATTATTGGGTGGTAATGTGGGTCATAGTAAAAAAAAATTGAAAGTCCTCATCGAGACACCAGGTGCCATGCAAGGCATCCGTGGCAGTTGGATGAGGGGTAGGTACTCGCTCCGAGTGCTGCTGTGCGTCGGGCTCTCTGCTGAGCAACTCCAATACACACATCATCTCACTGAACCCTACAGCCCACTGCCCTCTACGCGGTGCCTCGTCATCTCATACTACAGAGGAGGAAACCCATGCTTCCTTCTCTTCCCTGGAAGCCAGATCTGTCTGATTCCAAAATGTATTGTTCTTGATGCCTTGGTTTCCTCTAGATGGGCTTATAATTCCATCTGAAATGTCAAATTCTGAAGGACACAGACAATATCTGTCAGTCAGCCTCGGTTTATTTATGTGAGCGCAGCAAAAATGACAGAAAGAGAAGTCGCAGCCCTCCCTCCCCAGGGCCTACAGTAGGCGTGCACACCCACCACGTCGCTAAAAGGGCCAAAGAGAAACACAATGTCAGGTTCCTCCCTGGAACCCTGGGTTACACCCAGGGTGTGATGGGCTGGCTTTTCCTACGTGCAGCTGCTGGGAATGTGGCTGAGACAGTACCGGGGCAGCCAGGACAGGTGGAACCTGCAAGGCCCACTCCCTTCTGGGCTGTCCGAGAGGTCTGAGACCTGCAGGAGTCCTGGGCGACACACACACAGTTCTGAGGCCGCTGCAGGGATAGGCTGGAAACGGTGGAGCCCTCCTACCAAGCAACTGCCCACAGAGCAGCAGGGGCCGAATTCACGGCACAGAATGTCTTTGTCATGAGGGCTTTGTTTACCTCCATGACACACCCGTAGCCACCATCAGCTTCGCAGTTCAAAAAAAAGTCAGAACAGCTGGCGTAGATTCTGCCTCTGGTTAGCCCTGATTGGTTCCACCCGAGCTGAGTTTTCTAATGAGCCTGTTTATCTCAAAACCCAAACTCCTTTGTCCATTAGATTCTCTGGGGTCATTAAATCTTCTGACCATTCAGGAATGTCTTACATCATTGTTCTTGAACATCACTGCCCTCAGCCATACACCCATGGTTTGGAATAGTCAGTGGGCCCAGTAGAGACCAGTTTTTTTTCCAAGAAGGAGCTAAAACTTTGGGAGCCCTGAGTCATTCGGGCCTCCTCAGTGTGCTCACCTGGTCCCGCCAGCCAGGGACAGTGTGGAAAGACCTGGGATCAGAACTGAGCTGAGATCTCCGCTCTATCACTGGCTAGGTGTGCAATCTTGGGCAATTTACCTAACCTCTCTGAACTTTTTTCCTCACCTCAAAAAAAATTGAAAAGGAGGGGGCTAAGAATATTAACCTGAGCCTTGCGGGGTGATTGTGGGATTAAAGATCAAGGTATACAATTGGCACTTAATACATATCGGCCCTCCCTACCTCCTCCTGCCTGCCAAGGAGATTATGGTACATCCTGTGGAGACAAGAACAGCCAAGCAACTTTCTCTGAGGAAGATTTGTACCTGTGTCACTGTTTGTTTTTTTTTTCCTGGAAGGGCACAAACAGGAAAGCTGGGACTGGCAGGAACACCGTAACTTTGGCCCTTCCAAAACGTAGTAAATGAAAGCTTCCACGGGGTCTTAACAGCCGGGCATTATAACATATTATGCACCAAATGGTCCCAGTCTTTCCATCTGTACCACCACCCAGGGGTCCCAGCCACCATCACCCACTCACCTGGACCACCACTCCACCGGCACCAGCTTCTGCTCTTGCTCCCCCAGGGGACTGTTCTCTCCACGGAGGCCAGTTCTAACCCTGCAAATCAAACCCCTTCGGACCCCTGCTCTCTCAACGCTCTCCCTCTTCGCCTGCAACGCCCAAGTGGTCCGTCTCCTGCCTCCCGTCTCCCTGACTCTGCACCAGCCACATGTGTTTTTCTTTTCCTCAAACAGGCCAATCTGCTCCAGCCTCAGGGCCTCTGCAGCTGTTCCCTCCACCTGGCGCGCTCCTCCCTCAAGGGGAGCCTTCCTTTTCAATGTTCACGGTTCGGCTCCAACACCGCTGTCTCAGAGATATCTTCTCTGATCATGCCCCCAACACCCTTGTCACTTCACCCAGTTTCATTTTCCTCCTTGCACTTGTCTCTACCTGAAATTCTCTGCTACTTTGTCGGTCTTGTTCGCCATGGACCCCCCGGGCCCAGCCCGTGGCGGGCATGCAGTACCTGTTTGTTGAATAAATGAACCCTTGTCCCACTTAGGCCTACAACGACAATCTTCAGCATGGTCTTGCTTCGTTTTAGAGCTTCTAATATGTAAGTGTCTAGACAGTCGTTTTATTTTCGGCACTTTTGGCCAAGCAACTTGCTTCTGGAATTTAACAAAACCAGACAACGCCTATCTCCCTAGTCTCATCCAAAGCTGTGCCACCTCTTCTAGAATCTGCCATGACTCTCACGGCCCAGCCCCTTCGTAATAATGAGGCTCAGATGAGACAAAGGTTTTACGAATTCCACTGGAATATTCTGCTGCCTGAAAAACTGGAGCGCCACTGGACTGGAGCCTCCAAGCCAAGGTGGCCCGCATCTGCTGGACACATGGGATTAATTCAGGCAGGAGCCAGGCAAGAAACGCTGGCCCCTGAGAAGCGCTAAAGAAAGGGAATTTTGAGATTCTGATTGAAAAGAAAGGAGAGGGGAGAAAGTGGGTGGAGGGGTAGGAAGGACTCACGCTCCTAAACCCCAGGGATCTTAACCTGCTCGGATGGGTATTAAATGTTAACTTTGGGGTGAGGGGGTGTTTGGGGAGAGGTTCTATAGTTTTTGTCAGGGTTGCAATAGGATTTGTGCCCCAAAAGGTTAAGAACCTCGGAGCTGGAAGGCATACAGTTAGGTTAGCGAATCATCTCCATCCTAAACATGACCTGAACTGAAACAATCACGAGAAAGGAAAAGTGCTTTATGCTCCAAAGAAAACAAAAGCCATTTCCAACAGGAATTGGCTGTCACATTCTCTGCGCTAGAAAAAAAATCAACAGAGCATCCGCCCAGCTTGCCCAGGGCCCATCCCTTAAGCCCAGGTCTCCAGGGAAGGCAGCGAGCCTTTGTTTTCCAGTCTGTGGGCAACTGGCTGGGCAGGGAGCCAGAGGGGAGAGACCTCGGTGGAAGAAAATACTCAGGTGTGCCAAGTTGTGCAGGCAACGAGCACCCGGGGGTGGGCTCTGGCTGTGGCCACAGACCCACCGGGCAAGGAGGAATGTTCTGGCCACAGACTCAGTGCCCTCTCCTGCTTTCTTGATTTGTCACCGGCCAGGCTATTGGGCCTGCTTCTCCCTCTGGGGTTTCCGGGGCATCACAGTATTAGTCATGGGCCTGGGTGCTTTTCTAAGTAGATTTTGGACTCTCCATGGTTGGCAAGGCCACATTTCTCCTTGTGGCCACCCCAGCTATCAGATGGGAGCTCCTGCCTATTTAAGGCTATGTGTCACATCTGCTGTTCAGAAAGGACACTCCCTTCCCCTGGCCCTTCTTGCCTTTGTAAGGGGAGGACCTGGGACGTGGCATAAGTCCCAATAAATGCTGGAAGGAGACGCATGAGCAGGCGGGCAGGCCTGGAGCCAGCGTGCTGTGCCAGCACTTGGTCTAACCTCCAGGGAGAGCCCAGTCCACACACGTCCTGGCTTCCAAGAGGCAGGCCCTGGGTGTCAGCCCACAGCCATTGCCTCTCCGTGAGCCCCATGGATTCTCACTCAGCCCTGGGTCGTTATTTTTCAATGTTTGTATATGTTCTGTCTTTCCTATATCCCAGTGGGGGGAGTCTTGATTTCCTCCCTCAGAGCTGATTCTCCTCCAAGCTTCCTTCTCAATAAATAGCACCTGCATCACCTAGCAGCTCATCCTTCAGGACCCAGCCGAATGGTACCTCCTCTTTGGAAGGATCTTCCCAGGCACCGGATCTGAATTGTTCCCTCCGGCCACCCTCACAGCAAGATGCCGTCTTCCATCTCATCCTGTTGATTTATCATGCTCTAAGATTATTTTCTTTTTCTTAGGACCTGGCTAATGTGGCTCGGTGGATTGAGTGCCAGCCTGAGAGCTGGAAGGCCACTGGTTCCATTCCTGGTGAGAGCACATGCCTGGGCTGTGGGCCAGGTCCCCAGCTGGGGGCATGCAGGAGGCAACCGATTGATGGTCAGTGTATCGCTTGCACATCGACGTTTCTCTCCCTCTCTGTCTCCCTCCCTTCCCATCTTTCTAAAAATAAATACATAAAATCTTTTTAAAAAAGATTGTTTTTTATTTTCCTGTGTTTCCCTACATAAAGTCCACAAGGATAGCTACTCTCCATTTGCATCTCCAGAGTCACCCTCCAGTCTTCTCTGAATAAATGACTTCTGAATACTTCTGAATAAATGAACGAATGATAAGGATACGGTGTTTTTATTTACATCTTTATGAAGATGTATGTAATTCGCATACCATAAAATTCACCCTTCTAATGTATTACACTTCAGTGGTTTTTAGTATATTCGCAAATTTATGAGACCATCGTCACTATTTAATTCCAGAATATTTTCATCACCTGTAGAAGGGAGGTGGGGAGAATGAAGAGGGCAAAGGGAGTCAAATGTGTGGTAAGAGAAGGAGGCTAGACTTTAGGAGGTGAGCGAAGAATGCAATCTACATATGATGTGTTATATTATAAAATTGTACAACTGAAACTTATATGATATTAACCAATGTTACCATAACAAATTTAATTTGTAAAAAGTAACTATGCATTAAGGTCATTGTATTAAAAGAAATAAGAAACCCTGTAAAGAATTAATATTGCTACAGATATAATGCAATCCCCATTAAAATCCCAGTGGCATTTTTCACAGAAATAGAACAAAAAATCCTCAAATTTGCATGGAACCACAAAAGACCCCAAATATATAAAGCAATCCTGACAAAAAAAACAACAAAGCTGAAGCTATCACACTCTCTGACTTCAAATTATACTTCAGAGCTACAATAATCAAAACAGTATGGTATTAGCAGGAAAAATAGACACACAGACCACTAGAACAGAATTGAGAGCCCAGAAATAAAACCACACATATATGGGCAACTAATTTTATTTATTTTTTATTTTTTAATTTTTTTAGGGAGAGAAACATCAGTGTGCAAGAAAAACATTGACCTGTTGCTTCTTGCACACCCCCAACCGGAGACCTGGCCCACAACCTAGGCATGTACCCTGTGTAGGAATCGAATCAGTGACCTTTGCCTTGCGAGTTGACACCCAACCCACTGAGCCAAACCAGTCAGGGCTATGGGCAACTAATTTTAAACAAAGGAGACAAAAACATACAATGGAGAAAGAAAAGCCTCTTCAATAAATGGTGCTGGGGAAATTAGAAAGTCACATGCAAAAAAAATGAAGCTAGACTGCTGACACCATACAAAAAAATTAATTCAAAATGTATTAAAGACTTAACTATAAGACTTGAAACAATAAAACACATAGAAGAAAATATAGGTACTAAACTTATGGACCTTGGTCTCAGAAGGATTTTTTTTTTATTAATTTGACCCAAAGGCAAGAGAAGTAAAAGCAAAAATAAACGAACAGGAGTATATCAAGCTAAAAAGCTTCTACACAGTGAAAAAAGAAAAAAATCAGCAAAACAAAAAGGCAACCAACTGAATGGGAGAAGATGTTTGCAAATGATCCAATAAGGTGCTAATATCCAAAATACATAAAAAATTCACACAACTCAACAAAACACCCCCTAAATAATCCAGTTAAACAGTGGACAGAGGACCTAAACAGACACTTTTCCCAAGAAGACATATAGATGGCCAACAAATACATGAAAAGATGCTCAACTTGACTAATTGTAAGCCTTACTAGAAAGGGAAATTTAAATCAAAACCACAAAGAGATACCTCACACCTGTTAGAATGGCTATTATCAATAAAGCAAGTGATAACAGGTGTCGGAGAGGCTGTGGAGAAAAAGGAGCCTTCATTCACAGCTGGTGTGAATGCACATTGCTGCATCCTCCATGGAAAACAGCATGGAAGTGCCCCAAAATAGTAAGACTAGAGCTCCATATAATCCAGCAATCCTTCTTCTGGATATCTACCTGAAAAATGTGAAAACTTATTCATAAGTGTATATGTACCCCTATGTTCATTGCAGCATTATTCACAATAGCCAAGACATGGAAACCACCTGAGGGTCCTTCGATGGATGACCGGATAAAGAAGATGCGGTACACACGTACAATAGGATACTACTCAGCCATAAAAATGATGAAATGCTGCCTTTTGTGACCACACGGGTGGACATGCTAACGGAAGTAAATCAGATGGAAAAGGGCAAGGGTCATATAATTTCACTCATAGGGGGAACATAAAACAAAAAGCAACAAACAAAGTAAACAAACTCATAAACACGGATAACAGTGTGGTGGTCAGCAAAGGGTAACAAAAGCCGGGGAAACAGGGTAAAGGGGATCAAATATATGGTGACGAAAGGAAGCTAGACTTCAGGTGGTGAGCATGCGATAGAGCATACAGATGTCAGCTTATAAAGTTGCACACCTGGAACTTGTACAACGTCATTAACCAATGTTGTCCCAATAAATTTAATTTTAAAAGGAACCCTGCACCCATTAGAGTCACTCCCAGCCTCTGACAACCACTAATCTCTACTTTCTGTCTCTATGAGTTTGCCTGTCACGGACATTTCATATGGGTGGAATTACATCAGATGTGGCTTTTGTGTCTGGCTTCTTTCCCTTAGCAGAAAGTTGTTGCATGTATCAGTGTCTCGTTCCTTTTTATGTTAAACAATATCTCATGATTTGGACATACCACATTTTGTTTATCCATTCATCAGCTGATGGACATTTGGGCCATCGCCACCATTTGATTACATGCATGCCCAAGTTTCTGTGCGAACATGTTTCATTTCTCTTGGTTAGATACCCAGGAATGCAACTGCTGGTCACATGGTAACTGTCTGACTCTCTGAGGAAGGATGCTGTGTTTTAAATCACTGTGTGTTCCACAGTGCTGCACAGTACTTTAAGATTTTTTTTAATGATTCTTAGAGAGGCAGGGGGAGGAGAGAGAGAGAAAAGTCAAACTGTGGTTTCACCCATTTATGCATTCATTGGTTGCTTCTTGTATGTGCCCTGCCTGGGGATTGAACCCACAATCTTGGTGTATCGAGATGACACTCCAACCAACTGAGCCACCCAGGCAGGGCTGCAGTACTTTCTTTACCCACAGTGTCAGGCATCTTCATGGAAAAGAACCCGAACTGACAAGGATGTGGGGCAAAGGGAGTCTCAGATTCCTCCGGTCCACTCCTAAGTATATACCCAGGAGACATTTTTGCACATGTACACCAGGGTGTCCAAACAACGATGCTTATACTAAACTGTTGGCCAAAAATCTGAAACAACCTAATGCCTATTAACAACAGCTTGGATAAACTGTAAATAAACTGCAGCTACACATAACATCATGATGAACCTCACAAATACAGTATTGAAAGAAACAAGCCAAAAAATAATATGAATAGTACAAGTTCATTTATATAAAGCTCCAAAACAAGTAAAACTAAATCATGTGGTTCAGGGATGTGTATGTAGGTGGGGAAACTATTAAAAAACTATTTCAACAAAAAACAGGACATTAGTTACCTCTAGCAGGAGAGGGAGATGTGCCGGGAAGGTCACAGGCAGGTCTTCTGAGCTGAAGCCAATTTTCTAGTTCTTGTCCTGGCTGATGGGATACATCAAGATGCACTTTGAATTACTTACCTACTCATGCACTATTCCAAAAGTCATATTTCACAATTCAAAGTATAATCAGAACAGAACTCAGGTCTAGGTGTCAGGAGGCCTGGATTCCATATCAGGTCTACCACCAAAGAGCTGTGTGACCCAAGACAAATTATTTAATCTGTCTCAACTTTTTTAGCTCTAATATGGGGATGATAATAACTGTCACTAATCCCAGGTTTGCTATTCCAAGGCACCATGCTACATGCTTTTACATATGAGTTGTTACCATATGTCCCTTGGGCATGAGAAACACATACCCGAAGCCAGCTTCAGCAAAAAGTATTACAAGGGCACAGAATGGCCTACAGAACCTAAGGGTGCAGCTGGGGGACCAACTCCAGGAACTCGGACTCTCTGTTTTTCCTTCCCTGCTGCTTTGTTCTTCCCTTTTGCTGTGAGCCGGTTGTCCTGGCAACCCCATCCACCACAACTCTCAGGTTTGCATCTTCTCCATTCAAGACACCAGCCCGACTGAGCCTGGAATTTCTGAACACCAACTAGAAAGTTCCCTGGGGAAAGAATTCTTTCTGCTTTAGTTAGGATCCGGTGTCCACCCCTGATCCACTCAACTGTGGCAAAGGGACAGATCACACCATGCACAATGCCTGCTAGGGACAAATTTCATGACACTAAATGGGGACCATGGATGGTTGACAGTCAACCCCTGGAAATCTGGCTCTGGAGACAGGTCCAGTCCTAAGTAAGGGCAGCTCCTAGAACAGAGTGGAACAGACAGCCCAATGCCAACTGTTATTTAATGTATTCTCTGTAATAACCTGATGGGGTGATGTTGATATTCCTATTTTACAGATAAAGAGACTGAGAATCAGACAGAGCCCAGAGATTCTCAACAGTGGCATCATTGACATTTGAATATTGCCTTGTGTGTTGGGGTGGGGAGCTTCCTGTGCATTGTGGGATATTTGGTGCCATCCCTGGCCTCTACCCACTGGGTGCTAATGGCACTACTTCTATTGTGGCAATCAAAAATGCCTCCACATGTTGTGAAATGTCTCGACACAGGCTAAATAAATGACACAACACTGCCCTACCAGTAAGACAGCCAGTATTCAAACCCAGGTCTGACCCTAAAACCTGTTCTCTTAGTCACTGTGTCTCATGATCAGATCTAACTTGCCAACTTCACAAGGTTGTAAGGAGGATGTAATTAATGTGAACGCACCTTGACGAGGTAGGTGGAACATGTCTCCACATTCGTCTTAGGAGCTCCCAGGTCTGTGGATCGATGTGACCACTCAAACAGGACAGGGCTCTACATCTCTAAGGAATTTTAATTCCATGGGTCTGAACACCAAGTAACCATATTACCCATTTACTTTCATGATGTGATTCCTCTCGAAATCCTCTCCCTTATGAAGCTTGATTATTTCTAAGGTCTTGCTGCCACATGTTCAATTCCACTCTCCAGTCAATGGTAACTTTCCTTAGCAAGTTTTCCTCTAAGGAAGCCAAGTCTTTCTCCTGATACTTTGGTCCCCAAAGCTCATATATTATTCTTCCACAAACAACTGATAAAACATGTTACAACTCTTCCTCCATGAACTAGAAGTTTCAGTAACTGAGGCTGGATCAGGTTCATGGTTACGTTCTTCCAAACCCAGGGGTTCTCTTGAAGTGGACCCTCACAAAATAAGTAAAATGCATCTCTCAAAATGTTGCTTGACAAAGCTCTACACGGACAGACTTCTGTTAGTTTTTGTTCTGATGAATATTCATTGTGACTGAATTCTAAAAATGATGAAGTCCTTCATGTGCAAGGCTTGGAGGCCCTCCCAGTCAAACTATATGAGAAAACATTTTGGCTGAGATTAGAGAGGGTTGGCCTTACACTAGTGACAGGAGGTCTTCACAATGAGCTTCTGGAACTTTCTAAAAGAAAGCATATGCTTACAGCTTAAAATTTGGCTGCCTAAAATGACCATGATATGCCATTCATATCCTTACAGTCGAGATATAAACAGCTTGTTTGGAAGCCTGGTTACAATATAATATTTTTAAATAAACTTTTTTAAATTGAAGTATTACATACGTGCAGAAAAGTACACAAATCGTAAGTATACAGCTCATTGAATTTCTCCCAAAGGAAACACACCCATCTAACCACCACCCAGGTCAAGAAATTACTAGTATTCCAGAAGCCCCTCTCAGGCCCCCTCCTAGCCACTATCCCCACCCTCTCCCTTATTGTAACCATTATAATTTTAATCTTATGACTTGCCTATTTTTTATGTATCTGATGGTTCAGATAATTATCTCTGGAGGCCAGAGTTAATCAGAAGCTGGGAGGATTGTTTTCCCATGAGTCATTTCTCTTAAGAATAGCTTATCAACTTCCGGCCAAGATGGAGGCGTAGGTGGAAACACTGTACCTCCTCTCACAACCAAGATTAAGGACAACAAATATTTATAAACAATAACACAA
>PVKM010036245.1:0-14862 GCA_004027735.1 Carollia perspicillata
AGCCAGCACTAATTTAGACTCACCTGGGTCATGATGTCAGCCTCACCATGTACCTGCTGCAGGCAACCCTACCCGTTTGCCTCTGTGAACTTCAGTTTTCTTGTCTGTAAGTAGGTATAATGTGGACCTCATAAAGTTGTTCCAAATATTTAAGTAAGATAAAATGTTCCCTGTGAACATAGACACTGTATGACTAGTATTTCTTTGGCCTCTACCTCCTTTTATTTATTTGTAGGCGTATGATAAATACATTCTATGCTCTTAACATATTCCCTGCTGTTTGAAACATTTTGAATCTGCTTTATAAAATCAGTCAGAGAAGCATGGAATTAATAGAAGACAGCACGTTGCAATGGAGGGAGCACTGCATCGGGAGAAAGGAAAACTATATTTTAACCCCAGGTCTGCTATTGATTTATCACGTGGATTTGAGCAAACGCCTTAAGCTCTCTGACTCTAGTCTATGCAGCAAATCTTTATTAAGTTCCTGTTGTTTGTCAGGCATATAACTAGATGCCGAAGATATAGAGATAAGTAACCTATGGTCTCTGAGCTCTGAACCCACCACACAAGTGAGGAAGACAAACACATTACAAAATAAATAAAATCTGATAAGCTTTATAGTCCAGTGGCCTTCCAAGTGATAAGGGGGTAAGGGGCTTGATCCACAAGCTTACCTTCATCCATGAAAGGGGCATCAGGCTGCTAATGTCTGTGCTGCTTCTATGCAGGGCTTTTATAACATGGAATAAAAATACATGTGCCAAAGCAATCTGTAATCTGAAAGGTAAAACGAATGCTTGTTTTTAAATGAAAATATGAGATCAGGTGGTATTTGGTACCAGTGAATAGGGCACAGCAGTGTCTTGTAATTATGTCCCTTTCTGGTTAACATATAGTATGTGCTCAATAAATATATGATGAATTAATATATACAAGAATCCAGAAACCCAGAAATCTAGGAATTCAGAAAAGTGAATGGTGAGGTACTACAATAGTTTGAGAGGGATTCAGGGGTTTGATAACTCTAGAGCCAAGTTTACAGCATAAAGGACTTAGAGAGGTAAGGAGAGTATCCTGGCAGATGGAGAACAACCAAAACAAAGATTGGTGTAATTATATCATAGTAGCAAATATGCTTTGGGTATGAAATAAAGGCCAGACAATGTGGATTTTGTTTCGATTGCCTCTTACTTAATCCTCACACACACAAACCTTTACAAATAGAAATCATGGTTTTTATGTTCCAGAGTAAATTCAGAAAAGTCATTGTCTCACCATAGTCATATAAAAATTGAGTGTTAGAGTTAGAACTTGAACCCATGTCAATTAGACTCAAGAGCAAAACAGTTATCTGGAAACAGTGTACAATCCAAATTGGCTGAGCTGGTGCTTCCAAATGTGATCATCATTCTTGGCAAAGCAGCCTTCTAGGTTTTCCTAACCTTGATTGAAGGACTCCTTCCCTGTCTCCTTCACTAGGACATTTTACTCTGCAGTTTAAATACTGGTCCTATCTCAGAGACTGGCTCCAATATTTGCCCAGCTCTATAAATCAAAACCTTAAAAATCACTCTTGATATCTCTGCTCCTCCGTCTCCTGTTCCACATGCACACATAGAAACCACCCTAAAACTCAGTGACTTAACATGATAAGCATTTATTTCACACAAGTATAAAGATTGGAGATTTAAGGCTATGTTTGGTTGGGTGGTCCATTTGGTCTTAGCTGGACTCACTCACGTTTCAGGGTTATGTCGTTGTTGCCTAAAACAGGATGGCCTTTGCTGGGATGACCAGGGTTATTTGGCCTTGCTACCTATGGCTCATCTTTCTATGGAGAGCATGTTCTCAGACATGGCTGAGGGGTAAGAGGGAAAGTAAGCCCAATGCCACAAAAGCTTTTTAAACCTCTACTTGCATAGTGTTGGCAGACATTCCATTGGCCAGAGCAAATGACATCTGCTTCTGACCGTGCAGCCTCATGTCACACCCTGTTTCCTTCGCCTCTTTGGTTGCAGCCACCCCTACCCTCTCCACAATCCCACCCGAACAGGGATTTTGCACATTGTCAGCCTGTCTGAAATGCTAATGGCTCTTGGCTTATTGCCCCTGATTCAGTAAATCTTAGGCCATGTGTCCCTTACTTGCTCATGAAAGTTGAAAAGAACAAATGACTCTCCGCCAGGCTCTTGTGGCACCATACACTCCCCTTCGATGCTCTTGTAACAGCTGCAATGTTATTTATATGCTTATTTAAGTAATTTCTGTTTATCTAACGATTCAGTGTAATAGGTAAGCAGGAATCACACCTTTTACTCACTGTTGAATCCTCAGAATCTTGCTCAGTACCTGACACATTATAGGCACTCCATAAATATTTAATGAATGAACAGACACATGAATATAAACAAGTAATAATAAACTCAAATAATACATAAATACAAATAATAAATAAGTATAAAGAAAGAAAGTCATTTAGAATTTTTGTTAAAAGAGTGGGGCTACTTCTTAGCTCATTCCTGAGTCTTTCCATATTGCCCTGTATTAGCAAGAACTTCCTGAAACACAAATATAATCTGGTCATACCCTGAACGAGATTCCTCAGTGGCTCTTATTGCCAAGAGAATAGTGAAGGCTCTTGGCAAACCCCACTGCAATCTTCTCTTCTGCCTCTGTCCACATGTATGATTCTGCCAAACAGCACTGACTAGTCATTCTCTTAACCCGGCACATCCTTCTTCCTTTGCTTCTGTGTGTGATACTCCCACCAACCCCTTCTACTGCCTGGTCAACTCCAAGCCATCTTTTTAGCCCTAATCTACGGTCACTCTGGAGAAGTTTCCCCTAACATTTCCTCACTGCTCCCAGACTGTGTGGGCCTGTAGTGCTTCTTTTGGGTTTAAACAGTACTCGTATAATCTCCCGTTACACAAGTGTTCACTTATACTCCATTATACTGTGGGTGTGCCTTTGTCTGATCCTTCAGCTTTATGGGGAGGTTATACCAGAGAAGGAAAGAACCCTTACCCTTTACTTAGGATGAGGTCAGCCACATAGATGTGAAATTTTTGTCGTATTATGGATGGGTGAATTAATAAATAAATAAATGGATCGGGAAGGATCAGCCATTTTCAGGTTTAGGTTTAGGGAGAAATACAGAGATTGACAATGCATAAACAGAGGCAAGTTCAAACGCAGGGAGCTCAGAATCCATTTCAGGGCTCTTTTCCCTTTGTCCCAAGCTTTTCTTTATGATTAGGAAGCAAAGCTAAAATTACTGACTCTGTGTGTTGGCTGGAGACCTAAAGGTCACATACTACCTATGTGCTCACTTGCCTACAATGCACTGTGAGGCTATAGAGGGAAGAAATAGCCTAGACTTTGGAGGCAGATGGCCCCATGTCTATATCTCAGATCTACCCCTTATTAGCAGGTGGTCTTGGACAACCTCTCTTTGTCTACTTTTCCTTTCAGTAAAGTGGTTACAATACAAGATACCCAGCAGAGCTGTTTAATGGATTAAATGACATAAAAATGGCATAATATTGGATATTCCTGAGTATATTGTTGGGCCACATCAAATACTCAATGAATATGAATGTACATCTTCACCTTTTCCTCTCTTTCCACTTTACAGAGGGGACTAAGACATCTTCGGTTCTTCGTTGGCACCCAGGATTGCAAAATGCCTTCTTCTTCCTAGAGGTAGAAGGAGACTTTTTTATCCCTCTGACCAAGTTCAGTATTGGTGATTGCTCCCTCCTGCCTTCTATCTTGTCAAGAGTTTGTGGCAGGAATTCCTGGTTTGCATTTCCAGTTCATTGTTTCTAAAGAGAACATTTTGGATAAATGAGGAAAAAGAAAAAAAAAAAACCCCTCAAGGCCTCAATATCCATTATGTCAGAAAGAGAAAGAAAACCCTTTAATTTTGTTTTCTACCACAGAGCTGATTGAGCAGTTCTCCACCTTGTCCATCCCAACTCCATTTTTCCCCTTTTATTCCAGGTCCTAGTCTCATTATCTAAAACACATCTCAGTCAGCAGCTTTATCCTATCTTTTCAAAGAAGGAACAATTCTTTTAATCCTTCTTGCAGCTAATGACTTGCTGCCAATTTGAGTCATGTGGCCCTCGTGGGCCCAGGGTGTCAGACCAAGACCACTGTAGTGCCTCTTCAGCCTTCTCAACATGGGACAGGGTTTGTCCCTGCCTACTCTGCGCACTTGTTGGTCCTTGCCTGATGTGACAGAATAGCTCTAGGCTCTGTGACTTGCTGCCCTGAATCCAGTGCACTTAGCAGAGCCTGGGAGCCAGGCAGAAGTACCGCACACAGTCTGTCTGTACAGCCAGCCCACATGGCTGTACTCCCTTTGCCACTCATTAGAGTGTGGTCCAGGGGAAAGGTAACATGACTTTATTTTTCCTATGTAAAATGAGGATAACATAGCCTCATACTTGAAAATGATTAAATGTTTTCAAAGAGAAAGACAAGAGCTACAGATGAAGAGGCAAGATGGGGAAAGAGAGAGAGGGGAGAGAGAGAGAGAAGGAAGGAGAGAAAGAAGGAAGGGAGAGAGGAGAGGGAGGGAGGGAAGGAGGAAGACAGTGCCAAAGAGAGTTCTGATGCTTCTTGGCTGCCAAATAAAGTTGATGGACATTAACCCACATCCCTTCATAAGGAGGGTAGACTGTCCTCTTTGCTTCCTTACCTGCTGCTTTTCCGTTGTGGGGGTCTTACTTCAACAGAAATTTCTCAAACATGCATATTGCTATGATTTACACAAACAGAATTCCTTAATTGTTACATTTGGCTTTATAAAAAATGCTCTGTCTATTAGCTCTAGCCCTAAAGGAACAGGTGGTTAGATCAGTGTTTCCTGGATCTGGAAGAGTGTTATTGGGTGCTCAGTTTAGGTGTTACTCCAGGAAATCTTTGTTAATAGAAGAAGACCTGGTTAGAGAAACCCTTGGGGCAATACAGTGTCTGGTACTTACCTATCAGCACTCTTAGCGAGCTCCAATATTATCTGTTTCCTGGTCTGTCTTCCACAATAGACAGCAAGCTCTTAAAAGGAGGTAGGATACTGAGTCTCTTGCAGTGTTTGGCATGGTCAGCACACAATTATGAGGTGTTTAATGATAAACAGATGACATTAAAGAAAACGGGTGGAACTTGCCTAGACTTGTTTGGAAAATTGACTGAGGTTCTCTTAGCTTACTAGTAGAGGTGTCCAACCTTTTGGCATCTCTGGGCCACAATGGAAGAAAAATTATGTTGGGCCATATATTAAATACATTGGGACATAATCACAAAAAAAGTGTCATAGTGTTTTAAGTAAATTTATGATTTTGTGTTGGGACACATTCACAGCCAGCCTGAGCCTCATGCAGCCCATGGGCCTCAGGTTGGACACCCCTGGTTATAGGAACAAATTTAATCTTCTCTGAGAAAAGAAATGACATTTATTTAACTTATTTATGGTCCAGGAATACTAAGGGTATTGTATGTAATTACTCAATTAGTTCACCTAATTCTCTCAATTTTCATGTAACATTTCCAAGCCCATTTTATAGACTAAGCACTGAGGCACTGAGAATTCAAATCACATACTTAAGATGCTAGTGATCGGGAGATCAGAAATTCAAACTGCACCCTCTAATTCCACACCATACAACCACCTACAATTCATAATTCTTGTCTGCAAAGAAACTACCACTCCCTCTGCTCTTGGAAACCAGGCTGAGAAGGCATGAATCTTTTCCTGTGCTAAGTGACAACTTTTTAAAGAAAGCTTTTACCTAATGTGAAGTGAAAACATTTTCTTTATGAGAAATATGCGATCCATATGTGTGTTTATATTTCAAAGCCCCCAATTCACTAGGATTTCTCTAGGCTGTTTTGTCAGGGCTTGAAAAATAGCTCCCTGTGATTTTTTTGATGTGAGTTAATACAGTGATAAGCACCATAAAGTCTCTGGGAATAACACATCATTAATTTACCTCAGAAAATAAGACTTCATTGACAAATAAACCTCATAAGGGCTCTGTGGTTAAAGTACCTTGGCAAGCAATGGCTATTTCAATTGAATGAAATTAAAGGTAAAAAGAGTGCAGTGAATGTAACAAATAATTATTTTATGTAGCTGAACAACACATAGCCTGTTTTATGAAGGGTCCTTGACTAAGTTGAAGGGAAAAACAAATTATTGGAAATGCTCCATTTTAGTGGAAGGCAACATTATGTTCTGGGAAGATCATTGGATTCGCAAGAGGCCTAATTTAAATCCTTGCCTGGACACTAATGAATTGTTTGACCTTGAGGAAATAGCTCTTTCTCAAGACCTTGATACCCTCATCTGTTAAACGAGGGAATTAGATTCTAACAACTTTCCAGCTCTATCTAAACCTAACTCTCTAGAATTCCACAGATTTTATGGCACATAATGATGGAAAACACAAATATGTTCTCAGGGAAGAGTGCGGTTCATTAGGCCTAAAGCCAAGGATTTGGGTGCTAGGATCCTCAATGATTATGCATAAACTATGTAGTAAAAGCTGACCTGGGCTTCAGTCCTTGCCCCTCAACTTACCAGTCAGGTGATTTTAGATAAATTTCTTCACCTCGTTTAGACATGATTTTCTATGAGACTGTGTATGATAATTTGCTCAAAAGTTTGTCATGAAGATTAAATGAGATACAATATATAAAATCCCAGGCACAGTACCTGTCACACAATAAATACATAATACAAGTGAACCTCTACTATGATATTTAACAGGCTGTCTTAATATTTTTGCTGGTGGTGGAGAGTTAGGGGCATGCTTGGAGAGAAGTAGATGGCAAAGACGAGTTGAACCAAATCTCGGTGGTAATCTGTGGGGTCCAGGGAGTTTTCATCCAGAGTTGAAAAAGTTGTGTAAGTACTAAAGCCAACACAAGTCAGAGTACATGGAGTGAGTCAGGGACCGATGCCAGTGCTAGAATCAGAGTTAGGAATGTGACCCAGGGCTGGGAGCATAAATTTGAGAATTCAGGGCATATGGATGATGAGTCAAGCTGTAGTATGAATGAGATCACTCCGCCAATATTTCTCAGCCTTGACTATATATGGGAACCACCTGGAGAGCCTTTAAAACATACTGATGCTTCAGAGATCCTATGTAATCGGACTCAGGTGTGGCCTGAGCATTTGGATTACTAAAAACTCCTTGTATGTTTCCAATATTCAGCCAAGGTTGTGAACCACTGACTTAGGGAGAAAGTGTAAACAGAAGAAATTCAAGGACTGAGCACTGGGCTTCTCTCAACATTTAGAATCCATTATAGAAGGTGGAGCCAACAAAGAGGCTGAGAAAAAAGTATACTTCAACATAACTTCACACTCCTCTAGATCTTAGAGTTTATTATTTTTTTATAGATTAGTAAAAATGCATGACTCTGAAGGGGCCTAGAATACACAGGTGGAAGTGCCAGATCTCATAACAAGTTCTTAGGTGATGTACCTACCAGAGTCAGCAGTATCATGTTATAGCTCTAATATAATATTATGGAAGATGAATTCAAATTCAGTAAATATTTATTGACCTATTATATGACTAGTATTGTTGGAGGTCCTTGGAATAATGTAACAGGGTGCAGCCAAGAGGGTGGCCCCAAATAGGGATTTGGAATGGGGTCCAGAACTCAGGGTGTCCAGGAAATATTGGAGAAAAATATATATATGATGTCCTCACCCCCACAAGTCTGAGCTGGGGGATGGGACACATGGAGCAGGGCCATTGATAGCGGTTTTGTATAGCAACAGCTTTGCACTTAACCTCTGGCATGGTCATTTAACATATCTATAACCTTTAACTAGTTTCATAGATATGTTAAATAGCTGTGGCCATGCTTTGAGCTAGGGGGATGGAAGTGACTTCCACCCAAGATGTAACTGTGAGACAACTCCCCCTGGTTATGGTACCTGCGTGAGAGCTTGGAGAAGATTGGCTCCATCACATGGGGCCATACCTGCCCAGACTGACAATGGCAGCCCAGTAAACCTGGAAGAATACCGAAATGCTAGCAGGTGTAACTGATTGTAGGAGGAGTCAGAAATTGGGGTGCAGAGGAAGGTTGGTTCAGGGATTTAAACCCAGACTCAGGAACCATGCAAGAGAGAACCAGGTGGCTTTGGTGAGAGTGAGGACCATGTGGCCTTGGGGGTGCTCCCTTTGGCCACGTGACTTAGGAAGAAGAAGAGACTTCGCCTGGAAGAAAAGAGGTGAAAGGAGGAAAAGAGGTCATGGCTGGTGGGCCATGAGAAGGTGCCACATGGCTTTGGATTAACTGGAGATCCTGGCAGCGACAGAGCTGATGGTGCCAGGAGCCTGAATCACAGATTTCTGCTTCTTTTCCTGAGATACGGTACCCCAGATTAGGGCAGAGGGAGAAGGAAGGACTGTGTGCATCTGTGGATATTCCAAAGGACTTTAGTCTGTATAACTTTTAAATCAATACTTCCTTTCCTTTTTACAAATTTCTGGCATTGAGAGACATCTTTCCTCTGCCGGCGGGCATAGCGAACATAGTGGGAGGTCCTTTCGGTAATAGTATATCATACACCCCCTTGGTCTGTTCTGTAACAACAATACCATTAATCTAAAATACAAAATTCCTGCCCATGAGGAGTTAATAGTTTTCTTCTTATTACCATTATACCTACTTCCTGATCCTGAATATTCATTGGTTGGAACAACAGACCTAAGAATCCCGTCCTTTACTTGGGAATGGGCATGAGATGCAGTGTGCATATGTTTTGTTGAGTTGTACACCAGAAATCTGCATAGTTTGGGGAACCAATGTCATCTTAATAAATGCAATTATTTTTGAAAAAGAAGATGGGAATGAGACCAGTTCTCATTCCAGTTTTAATTTACCATTAACTATTTGGGTTTTTTTTTTTTTACTTTTTCATTGTATTTTTTCCCATTACCATTTAACCCCCTTATTGCTCTCACCCATGCAATCCCACACCGTTGTCCATACCCATGTCTCCTTTTCCTTTAACTTACTATTTGACCAGATACAATCCCACCTGGGATTGACCTCAGTTTTCCTGTCTTTAAAAGGAGGAGTTGGGTTAGATTTCTTTGCAATATTATGATGCTCTGAAATGCAGATTAGACCCAGGGACCAATGGACAATGACTCAAAGGAAAGATTCAGGAACTTATTTAAATCTCTTCCTTTGACAAAAGACCAAAAATTTGAAAGAAAGAAATTGCATAATTCTTCAGCTAGATAACAAGGCCTTCAGCCTACCCTCACCTCCAGGATATCTTTGAATCATAGCTCAGCTGACAGTCTCTGCTGAGGCAGGATTAGAAAAGTGACATAGAGATATTGCCTTGGTTCCAAGAAGGAGGCAAGCTAGATGAGAATGAGATAGCATCTTTATCTTCACAAAAGTGATGCTTCATGCTCTCTTTGTCTGGCCGACATCTCAGTTCCTAGGGACCCCAAATTCAAAATGACACCCTTAGTAGGACTTTTTTCCTTGAAGTAATTATTGATTGAATTGGCTATTTAAGAATGTTGCTACCAGGATGGTAAATTGTAAGATATTTTCATGCCAATTAACATCCTCTTCATAACATTTATCTAAAAACTGGAAATTGCTATTTCATCTAAACAGGAGAAAACAATATTTACAATGGTATTTTGAACTTGAAAGCTCTGTCTTACTAACTCTACCTGCCATCAAGCATTTTTAGAAATGGAAGTAGGTAATTATCTTATTCACACTTATTTAACAAGCATTTTGTAACAGCACTCAGAATTCAGGGAAGAAGAGATACTTGCGGGGTAATGGGCTTTAGAAATTGCTTAGGTTTTGTTTGTGGACTACTGCAGGATGCTTTTATTGAAAAATAAAAATCTCTGGGTCTCCTAGACAAATATTTAAGTGGGGAAAGGTGGTCAAAGGAGGAGATGGGTGTGAAAATGAAATTCAATAGATTATACTTTCCCTTTTCTCAAAGCTGAAGTGCCTTGGTGAATAGGAGGGGTATTTGTACATGAAAAGGCTACCGGAAGGAAATTGAGAGGGCTTCCTCCTACTTACAAAGTGAGATCTAGTGAAGTTAAGTGGAACATGTAAAATAAAGTCACTTAAAATTCTCTCCAATCTACCATCTTTCTGCAAGTGTGATCGTGGTGATATTCGCTACTTGCAAGGGTACTTTAGTGAGGCTTAATCTCCCCTGAGATGAAAAATCACACATTTGAAGACCATGGGAGGAACCCGGGTACATCGGAATTGAAGCATATTTTAGCTTGTGTTTTGCCTTTGACTTAACCTGCAAACTACCTAAGTCTTAGTTTCTTCACCTAGATTGGCACCTCCCACCTTCCAACCCATGGGCCTCAGGCTTGCTTTTACATATGGCGCTCCAAAGTAAAGGTTCATCGCAGGTAAAAGGCTCCTGCTACAAACATTTAATGCACATTGAAGTAATAGATGATGTCTAAGGGTACTTGAAGTTTTTAACATCTAGGATTCTAACTTAGAACCTTTTACCATTTATAAAGCCTCTACAAGGAGTGATTTTATCAAAAGTGTAATGTTCCCTCTGCCTGCTGGGCTACTGCTCCTTGGGGAGGTCCCTTCTTGAGAGTAAACTGAATTCTCAGAATAGACTTATACACATCAGCATTCAACAAATGGGTTCCTGAGTATTGTAACATTTGTTTAGCTCCTGCCTTGGCTTACAAAACAATTCTGTACTGCAAGTTCTCAGTGACACTAAAACAGTCAATGGAGGTACAGAATATTCCAGGAGCATCCACATATCAGTTACTGCATGTTATCAAGTCGAAAACATGGGATGGGAGTCACCGTCATCACCATTCCCGTTTTCCTGACCTGGGAGTAGAGTAACTTGCACAGGGCAATTTGGAGAGTGAGCAGCAGTGTTAGGATTTGGGCCCAGGGCTTTCTGAGATAAATCCACAAGGCCATGCTTGCATTTCATACCACTGTACTTAGGCTGAGAGCCCACAGCTTCAGAAAGCTCATTTGAGGTCTACTCACTGCATCGGAAATCTCACAGCTCAGTCTGTCACCTGAGTCTGCAGCGTTCTCTGAGCCACAAATTACAAAAGCCATTGGCATCCACAGAGGTGGGGGATAATTAGGCATTCTCCACAGAACACTGGTGTTCTAAGAGGTCCCAGTTCAGATGGCAGTTCAGATAGGTGAACACTGTGCTTATGTCTTTCATGTCCACATCAAATAGACTACAGAACAATCATTATCAAGAACTACCTAAAGTCTAGCTGAACAAAGTCCTATACCTAAAGATATACCGAAGAAGCCACATTAAGACTGGTAGGAGGGGCAGGTATATAGAACCGAAAGGGTATCTTGGCTGTAGAGGTACCCTGAGTAGCGAGGAGTCCTAGCGTCACACCAGGAGCCCCAGCCCAGGGCTCCAGTGCTGACTCCTGTCAGCAAGGCGTTATCTTTCCATCATTCTCATCTCAGTCCCTTCTGAGAAAGCCCTGGGAGAATCCCAATCTGTGGTGTATACCTGAGTTATGATAGCTTAGGCTTTCCGTTGTTTTTCTCTTGTGGAATCAAAATATGAAGGGATTTCATTATTATGATGATAGAACCAAAAGGACATTAACCGTCTGCATTTGGCACTTCAAGTCTGGAATGACATGAAGCCAAAAAATTAGCCAGAAATCCATTAGCATCCACAGTGTTCACAAGATATTTGTCAAAGTCTGAAGACAGTTTTGATTTCACAGTTGTGCAGAGGAAGGGACTACTGGCCTCTAGTGTTTTGAAGAACAATTTTACAATGTGTAGAAGAGTCCCCTACAAAAGAGGATTATCCAACCCAAAATGCCAATAGTGTGTAGGTTGAGAAACTCTCCTCTTGCCTAACGCCAAGTACCTAACAGATATAATAGTGATATAATAGTTTCAGATATAATAGTTATTAGACAATCATATATTTTACGAAGTGTGTCCCCTGATATTCCCAGTACCCATTGGACACCATACAGAGTTATTACAGTGTTATTGACTGTGTTCCCTGTGATGAACTTCACATCTAGGGGAAACTGTTTCTGTGGCAGCCCTGTGTCAGGACCTGTGAGGAGTGTGGGGGAGGGGACCCAAGGGAACTGAGGGTCTAAAGTGGGTGAGAGCTGCTGAGACTGGTCTTGAAAAGCCAGGAGCCCAAGGTGAGGCAGGAAAGATGACTTGTAAGCAGGTTGGGTCACTGAGGACAGGGAGGCCCCAGGGAGAAACTGAGGTCAGGAGAAACATAGGCCTAAGGATGGATCAAAACTCTGGATCTGGGTACCTAAAGTTAATCAGGTGTGGAGGTAAACCCGGGCCTAGTGAGACTGGAGAGGAAAGATCAGGTTTCAGACATCAGGCCGAATGGGTAGGAGAACTGGAATGAGAATGGAAGATATTCGTCTGTATGAGTAATGTAATGTGTAATATGTGAGGTCCCTTACACAATCTCCAGTACTAGAGTTACACTCATTTTCTGTAAAGAAAAGTGAAACTTAGAGTCGTCAAATGGATTGCTTAGCGTCTACAAGACTGTGAACTGTGTGAGGACAGGGACCAGACCAGGTCGGTTTAGTTCACTGCGTGAAAAATTCTTGCTTGCTGACTTGAACAAGGTCGACTCACTGGTAAGAGGTGAATGGCAGGAACATGGCATTCAAAATTCCATCAGCAGGATACAGCTCTTCCCTGAACCAGACTGCCTTCCCAGCTAAAACCAGCTCATAAATCAGAGAAAGCTTAGCAGGAGTAGAGATGTTTAGGCACCAAACTTGTTCAAAATAGAGTTGTTACTTCATTTATCTCCCAGCCCGAAAGGCTGGGCACTTGCCTTTTGCCATATCTACAGAGATCCAATGATTTCTCCGTTTCTCTCAGATTAAAGAAGAGAAGCATTATATTTTCTAATTTCTTTGGAATTAGATTTTTTTAGCCAACTTTTTAAAAGGATGAACATTAATTTAAATGCTCAGACATTGCAAGCTGGCTTGTGTCACTTTAAAACTGCATAAAATTATTTTGGAAGCAGATTATATGTATTCCACAACTGCTTTTTATAACATTAAATAAGGTTCCCATGGTATCAGGTGGTCAATTGTTATGAACATTTCGAAGTTATAAGCTTGAATTTTACTTGCTTTTTCAGTATAATTTAATTTAAAATGTATTTATTGAATAGCCTTTCTGACCAGTGCCAACAGCAGTAAGACCTGGGGTGCCAGTGAAAGAACCACTTAGGATGTCTCAGAACACCCACCCAGGAGAGAACGACTCCCTAGCCAATCAAGGGGGCGTCCACAGGACCGGGAGCATGCCCAGACTGTCAGCTCATGGGCATAGGTGAATGCCAGTAACTGCAACAGTTTAAGTGATACACCAGTGTTTGTCCTGATCTGCTCGCATACATTATCCTATTTTTTACAAAATACTTACAAGCATTTTCGATAACTTCCAGGCTGTACTCCCTTGTGCTGTTTAGCAATTCTGATCTACCTGACCATTGCTAGTCTTTTATTAACAATGGCCACTGCTGTCTAGTACAGCACAGGGTAGCTGGCAGAAGGAGGGAGCTTGCCTTCCTTTCTTTTGTGTTCCCTACGGTAAGCAAGAGCCTGACGTGGATGTTTCCATGTACCCTCAAACCATTTACATACAGAGTTCTTAGTGAAATAGTTATTCTATTGTTTTACTTATTATCATTTAGGATAGTAGTTAAGAGTATAGATGTTGGTGTCAAACTCCCTAGGATCAAATCTTGGCCCCAAGATTCATGGGACTCATAAAATGACTCACCCATCTGTACAATGGGGACAATAGTGATACCACCTTGATAGTGTTGTAGTGAAGATTGAATGAATATGTATAGCACTCAGAATAGTACCTGACACATAATAAGCATTATATTTATAATAGCTATCATTAACATCATTTGTAGTTAATTAGTAATAATCACTCATAAATAATAATGGCTAGATCAGCTGAGTGCTTACCATCTACCATCTGCCATCTGGTATGCTAGGTATTTTATATTTAACATGCTCAGGAGCTCTTGAGGCAAGAATTATAGTTATCCCATTTTTCTAGCTGAGGAAACTAGGCTGAGAGGGGTAATAACTGCAAATGCACACACTTGGCGTATAGGTCCCAGTCCTGGCTGGCAGGCTGATACCAGAATCTCAGTGCATCTGTGGAGCTGGTGGGGATGGTATGAAGTGTCAGCCATTGTGCTGAACTCACGGCTTCGATCCCCCTCCAAAGACTACCATCTTAATCCTGAGCTGGGCTCACTGCATCTGGAACCTTCTCCCTGTTAGCTGACTTCTCTCCCAGGAGGCACTTCACAGTCTGGCACTAGTCGACGCATTTGGAAAAGCTTAAGTCATTCAATGGGACTAGAGCTGTGGTGAAAAAGGGAAGATGTGGAAGATACGGCTAAAGAAAGGAGGAGCCAGGCCATAAATAAATCTCCTTCTCAGAAGTTTGTATTTCACCCCACATGCCAGCATTTCCCACCCTGAGCTCTATGAAGGACCCCTGCCAGTCCATGATAATATCATAATGTAGGTAAAACAAAGAGAAAAAAGAAAAAAAGAGTTCAATTATAAAAAATAACTCTAGAATTCTAGTTTAGACCAAAGCACTATGTTTCTTTACTGCAAAGCTTCTCAGAACTTTTAAGGTTCTGGTATGTGTTCCCAAAGGACAGAATAAAACGGAACACTTCCCAGGTAAGTTCTACCACAGAACGCTTTGTGCTCACCACCCCACAGCCCCTCTTTCTTGTCC
>PVKM010036246.1:0-14853 GCA_004027735.1 Carollia perspicillata
CGCTGAGTGAATCCGGCCCCGCCCTCCAGCCCCGCCCCCGCAGGTGGGAGCCCCCAGTGTCCAGGGCAGCCTGTGCTCTGATGGAGGTGACCCGGGCATTTGCGGAGCCTTCACGGAGGAGCGGAGTCTTGTGGGTGGGAAGGAGAGGGTCTCGGGCGCAAAGAGGGTAAACAGTTTCTAATCCTGGGGAGCACGGGCGTGGGGGCAGCGGGGAGGGGCCGAGTCACCGACGTGGCCGGGGAAGGAAGTCAGTCTGGTGCAGGCCAGGCCCCGAACTCCAGGCCGAGGGGCTGCGACCCTGTCGCGGAGGTGCTGGGAGCCCCGGGAGGGCTGCGAGCCCGTGAGGAGCAGGGGCAGCCTCAGTGCGGAAAAGGACCCATCTAGGGCCGCGCTGGGATTCGCTGCCCTCGCCGACCATGTCGCCCTTCACCAGGAACTATGGGCCCACAGTGTTTGTGCAGGAGGAGGCGAAAAAGAAGGGCTGCGAACAGGTCCTCTGGCTGTACGGGGCCGACCAGCAGCTGACGGAGGTGGGCACCATGAACATCTTCATCCACTGGACCCACGAGGATGGGGGTGAGCCCTCCCGCGCCTCCGCCCTGGTGGACGTGGTCGGTGTCCTAATTCTTCGTGGATGGCAGCTCTCAGGGATCGGGGTGGGGTGGCTCCCTAAGAGGATGGGGAGGGGGCGGGGGAGGGTGTGAGTGACACCCCCATCCCTTACATCCAACCCAGAGCTGGAACTGGTGACCCCCGCGCTGGATGGCATCATCTTGCCTGGAGTGGTCAGACAGAGTCTGCTGGACATGGCTCGGACCTGGGTGAGGGCCTGATGGGGTCCTGCTCTGTTGGGGGCCAGCGTATTGGGGGCTGGGGTACACTGGGCTTGTCTCCTTCCCCTTTCTCCGGGTGTCTGTCCCCCACCCCTTGGGTCTCGTCTCTGTCTTTCTCACCATCCTTAGGGTGGGAGAGGCAGGTGTCCGCAGAAGGGCGGTGCCCCGGGCTCACAAGTCCGCGCCGCGCCCTGCAGGGGGAGTTCCGGGTGGTAGAGGGTAAGATCACCATGAAGGACTTTCTTCGAGCACTGGACGAGGGCCGTGTTCGCGAAGTCTTCGGCTCTGGGACCGCTTGCCAGGTCTGCCCGGTGAATCGAATCCTGTACCAAGGCAAGGTGAGTGGGGCTGCCCCTGGAGACGGCAGAGAAGACACGGCAGGAGCCCGTGCCTCACCTCGGCTTCTTCCCCAGGACCTCCACATCCCCACCATGGAGAACGGGCCCGAGCTCATCCTCCGCTTCCAGAAGGAGCTGAAGGCCATCCAGGTGAGGTGCCCTCGCTGGGAGAGGAGCTGGTGGCTGGTTCCCCAGAGAAGTTCACGTCCCTGGAGCCTCTGGACTGAGAGCCCATCCCCCCCTCAGCAGTCCCACCAGGCGATAACACTCCCATCAGCCTCTGGGCCTCTGCCCGAGTCCACTTGCCTTGAGCTTCTGTGGCCTAGAACACCCCTTGGGGCTCAGTGGCCCTTTCCTGCCAGCCTCTGTAGCCCTAGCTTGAGAAATCCCTTTCCCTGAACCCCTGTGCACCCCGCACTGTCCTTCTGGCGGGGAGAAACCCCCGTCCCACGAGCCTGTGGGACTTTTAAGTCGGCCTCTGGCCACGGGAGTCCACTCCCCATGGATTCCCCCGGAGCCCTGGGCTGTCCGTTTGGCCTGGGAAATCTCTGCTGCAAACCTCTAGACCCAGGGCTGTTTCCTCTCACGAGCCTCTGGAAGTATTTCCATTGGTCTGAGCCAAGATATCTTTCCAGTGAACGCCGGGGGGTCTCAGTTCCTGGCACTTGATCGAGAGCTTCTGTAGAAGCTTCGGGACTTATGACTTCTCTTCTCTCGACTACCTGGGGTTTCTCTGCCGCTTTTTTCCAAGAGCCTTCAGGGGCTTAGAATAACTCCTTTGCAGCACCACATCTCCCTGGAGCCTCTGCACGGTGCAGGCAATGATTCCCGCCTGCGCACAGTCGGGGGGCGAGCGTCTGGGGAGGGACTACATCTCCTAAGAGGGCCCGGGGCGCCACTCCGCCCGCACTGAGCCCGGGATGCCCCAGAGCCTGCTGGGAATTGCAGTGCGACTGCCCCCTCACGCTCTGCTTCCCTTGCCCTGCAGTATGGAGGAAAAGCCCACGAGTGGATGCTGCCCGTGTGACGCTGTGGACGGCGCCTGGCCACTGTGCGGATCCACCGGCCTGTAGCATCTAACCCGAGCCGGTTCATCACCACCTCCCCACCAATGGTTCTCCTGAAGTGCAATAAGTAAAAGGCCAGGGGGCCCGAACCTGGGTCTCTGGCGCCCCCTCGTGGTCGCTACACTCCCAAAGCCGTAAGGGCCGGACCCAGGCGTCTGGGCCCCTAGCTGCGTCTCTCAGGCCTGGGGCATTGGGATTCCCCGCTGCTCTGTGGGTTGAGGGCTCAAGTAAACACCTTGGCCCCGACTCCGCACCTCTCTCCGTTCTGTTCTCAGGCTGGATCTCCCAAGTGCTTCCCTAGATTTTTTTTTTCCTCTTCTTGCTGCAAGTTTGAAATAAAATACCAAAAGACAAGACATTAGCTGTCATCTCCAGTGATGCGACAACTCAGGGACGCTAGGGTTGCAACCAGGAGTCGCGGTCCTCGGCACGTCCCTGTTCAGTCCCCGCCCCCAACGCCCTGGCGGTTTCTCTGTCCTGGGAGACGCTTCCGCTTCATCACGAACTGGACTTAACTGCTTCCCCTGCTACCCTGCGCCTCCCCGACTTCCCCACCCTGGGCACAGGCCCGCTGTACGCGAAGTCACGGGGCCACCCTTAGGGTGAAGAAGGGAATGTGGGGGTATATACATTCCCATTTCAGATAACACTTTTTAGAGAGCAGCTCTTTCAAAAAGGATTTCCAAATAACTGTGACCTTGGGGGAGGGAAGCGAGGTCACCTCCCTTAGCCTCAGTTTTCTCATTAAAAAAATTGATTGATTTCAGAGAGAGAGAAAAGTATTGATTTGTCATTTCACTTGTTTATGGGCTCATTGGTTAATTTTTGTATGTGTCCTGACAGGGATTGAACCTACCACCTTGGCATACGGGCATGATGCTCTAACCTGACTGAGCCACCCTGCCAAGGCTGTTTTCTCATGAAGAAAAAAAAAAGACTTTATTTATTTATTTTTAAAGGGGAAGGGAGGGAAACATCACTGTGTGGTTGCCTTTCACACACCCACAACTGGGGACCTGGCCCACAACCCAGGCATGTGCCCTGACTGGGAATCGAACTGGGGACTGTTTGTTTTGCTGGCTGGTGTTCCATCCACTGAGCCACACCAGCCAGGGCTGGTTTCTTATTTTTTTAAATGAGGATGGTAGTACTCATCCATTGAGGCCTAACAGGATTAAATGGGTTATTCCATGTTAAATGCTTAGAACAAAGACTGATGCGACAGCGCTGGCTGGTGTAGCTCAATGGATTGAGCACGGGCCTTCAAACCACAGTATCAAGGTTCGATTCCCAGTCAGGGCACAAGCCTGGGTTGCAGGCCAGTTCCCAGCAGGGGACGCACGAGAGAGAACCATACATTGGTATTTCTCTCCCTCTCTCCTTCCCTTCTCCCCTAAAGATAAATAAATGAAATCTTTTTAAAAAAGACTGATGCTATAATGTTGCTCTTATTTTTGAAAAGTGAATTTGCCTTATGATTTTCTAGCTTTATTCAAAAAGTTGTCCAATTCAGTGAGAAAAATGAATATCTGTAAAGATTGGATGTATTTAATTCTATCATACGTAGGGGACTTAATGGTTTCAGAAAATTGATTTTCTTCAAAATATTTTAAGTCCTCTTCATGCTTAAGGATGTTCTTCATTTGAAAATAACTAATATACAGTAAGTAGAAAGAACAAAAATGTGAATTTACATTTAATCTAGTAGTCGGAATTCTGAAAAATTTACAAAAATATTTTTGGATCCATATACTAAAACCACTTTAGATATTTGATTTTCTGAATGTAAAAACTTTAATTTCACTCATCATGTTCAACAGTACTGCATTTGGGTGTGAACATTTTTGGTGGTTTCTAAAAAATCCACTAATTCATAATGAATCCCTCCCTCCCAACCCCCCCCCCCAGATTAGTCTAACTGTGATTGCTAAATACCAATTCTAAGTTAATGGCCTAATCAAGAATGCAAATAAGCCCTGGCAGGTGTGGTTCAGTGGGTTGGGCATCTCCCACAAACCCAGGAGTTGGAGATTAGCTTCCCAGCCACCACACGCACCTGGGTTGCGGGCCAGGCTCTCAGTAGGGAGTGCGTGAGAGGCAACCACACGTTGATGTTTCTCTCCCTCTCTTTCTCCCTTCCCCTCTCTCTAAAAATAAAATTTAAAAAAGCTTTCAACAAATACAAAAGATTATTAATAAAATCAATCATGTTCTATGCAGGAACACCTAGCATATAAAAATAATGGTGATAATAAAAAACATTTACATATGTACATATTTTCCTTGTTATAGGGCTAAGTAATGGACAATTAGACTAAACTGAGGCTCCCGGGAAAGGAACAAAGGAGTTCATCACCACCAACCAGTACCACGAGGAAAGTTAAAGGGGCGTCTTTAAAAAGGAAAAAAAAATTTGCAGGTCATATCTCTGATAAGGACCTCTCTGTTCTGTTGTGTAGCTGAGTGGATTTAGGCAAAGCGACTCCGTCTCTGGGCCTCAGTTTTCCCATTCATGAAATGGAGCTAATCATAGCACCTCACTCATAGGCTTGTTGGGAGGATTAAATAGGACGGTCGTGTGGTCCCACTGTCGGGCCAGCAGGGCCAGGGAGGCTCTGGACCAGCAGGGGGCGCCACAACCCCACACACTGAAAGTTGGGGGCGTGGTGGAGACTCGCACACAGCTGAGGCCACGGGCCGGGCTCCAGGTACCGCGTCTCAGGTGAACCCACTATCCCCACACACCCCTCACACACTCCAGACCGCAGAGAGGGAATTCAACCACTCATCACTTGGGAACTTCCGAGGGGGGTTGGAGCTCCGCGCCAAATAGATTTCTTAGTATAAATCACAGGGACAGTTCCAGCTGGGGCTCTTAGGACTGAAGCTATCAGCATGCCCAGCTTTAGCACGTATTGATCAGCAGACACACAGTTGTCATATTAATTAATTCACACCCCCAGCCTGTGTTGGAGGGCTTTGGTTGCTGGCCAGCCCTTGGTGTTTCCCGTTCGGTTATTTTTAGTTTAGTTAGGGGTGTGTGTGTGTGTGTGTGTGTGTGTGTGTGTGTGTTTATTTCGTCTTCCCATTCTGGTGTGATGCTGATTTTTAAACAAATCCTAACCGGAGGACATGCATTGCTTTTAGAGAGAGAGGAAGGGAGAGAGAAACATTGACTGGATGCCTCCCATACGCACCTGGACAGGGGATCCTATGCGCCCAGACCGGGATCGAACCTGAAACACTTTGGTTGTGGGACAGCGCTCCAACCGCTGAGCCACTCAGCCAGGGCTGTGGTGCTGATTATTTAGAAATCGACTCTAGCCCTGGCTGGTGTGGCTCAGTGGACTGAGCCGGCCGGCCTGTGAGCCAAGGGGCTGCCGGTTGATGCCCAGTCAGGGCACGGGCCTGGGTTGCGGCCCGGTTTCCCCTTTGGGGCGTGGGAGAGGCAGCTGATCTCCATACCTTTGCACGTTGAGTTTTCTCTGCCCCGCTGCCTCTCTGCCGATTAGACTTTACATGAAGGAGAAATAAAAATCAGGAGTTTAAAGCACGGATATTTCAGAGTCTGTTTGCCGCCGTGGTTAACCAATGCAGGAATCAATGACCTCTGAGACAGGGTGTGGAAGTTTAAACGGAAACAGCCCTTTTGTGACTTTGCCGTGTGCATATATACACCTTTGACAAAAAGAAGAAATACAACATTGAGGAAACAGAGAAAACCCCATCAACTCAATAGAAGGAAGGAATGGGAAAAAAATAAGCTGAATAAACTCCAAATGCATCAAGGATTTCAGGGTAAAATATGACACCACGGAGGAGCAAGGTGTAAATGTTGAAAGTTCCTTTACAATCCGAAGGTGGAGAAAAACCTTTGAACTCCGAATCCCAAAGCCATCAAACAGTGATACGTTTCAGTTAAATGCATGAGATGGAATCACACATTCTTCCTCTTCCCTTTCCTTTTCTTCCCGAACAACGGAGTCCTGGGGCCCTTGGGTGAGGAAGGCAAGGCCAGCTTCAGGTGGGGGTGGGGACAGTGGCCCAGAATGGGGTGTCGGGACCTTCGTGTGGTGAGGAGGGCAGGGCAGCTCAGCACAAAGGGACGCTCCCGAGTTGGGGTGGAGGGGGTGGGCGGGACATCAGTGCTGGGAGAGAGGCCACAGGCTCAGGGAGTGAAAACCCACCCTGGGTGGCGAGGGTTTGGGTGGGGGCCGAGGAGGAGGATGGGGAACAGACGGGGGAATTGGTCAGAGGAGTACATTAAGGAAGATGTACGTCAGATTTCTCGCCGGCGGGGAAAGGGGGTGTGATAATGGCAAGGGAGCAAACGAGAGCTGTTGGACTTGAACTGTGGATGCTATTATGCATTCGTGCTTCCCAATATACATAAATAAGCCCTGGCCAGGTAGCTCTGTGGTTAGAGTGTCATCTCAATACACCAAAGAGTTCAAGTTCCGTCCCCCGGTCAGGACACGTACAAGAACCAACCAGTGAACGCATACATAAATGGAACAACAAATCGATGTTTCCCTCTCTTCCCTCCTTTCCTCTCTTTATCTAAAATCACTTAAAACTTAGCCCTGGCTGGTGTGGCTCAGTGGATTGAGCACGGGCCTGCCAACCAAAGTGTTGCCGGTTCGATTCCCAGTCAGGGCACATGCCTGGGTTGCAGGCCAGGTCCCCCAAATGGAGTGCAACCACACATCGATGTTTCTCTCCCTCTTTCTCCTTCCCTTCTCCTCTCTCTAAAACTAAATAAAAATAAAATCTTGAAACAAAAAGAAATAATAATTTTTTAAAAAGTGACATTGTTATTTTACTGTTCATGGTTTCGACAATCGAATCTAAGAAACACAAACAAACAACTAGAACAGGCACAAAATCACAGAAATGGAGATCATGTGGAGGGTTATCAGCGGGGAAGGGGAGGGGGAGAATGGGGGAAAAAGTACAGGGAATAAGAAGCATGAATGGTAGGTACAAAATAGACAGGGGGAGGGTAAGAATAGTACGGGAAATGGGGAAGCCAAAGAATTTGTATGCGTGATTCATGTGCATGAACTAAGTGGGGGAGGGGAGCAATACTGCTAGGAGGGGGATTGCAGGGTGGAGGGTATAAGTGAGAGAAAAATAATGGGACAACTGTAATAGCATAATCAATAAAATATACTTAAAAAGAAAAGAAAACAGCCCTGGCTGGTATAGCTCAGTGGATTGAGCACGGGCCTATGACACAAAGGATTGCTGGTTCGATTCCCAGTCAGGGCACATGCCTGGGTTGCAAGCCAGCTCCCCAGTTGGGGTGACCACTGACCACCACCGTCCGTGGAGGATCAGCTACGCGGGGGCAGGGCGGTGGTGCCCCGATGTGGTCTGTAGCTGTCCACTGGGGACACAGGCCCTGGGGTTTCTCAGGTGGTGCAGGCCAAGGTCAGCCCCGACCTGTGTTTCGCCCGGGGCCCCCTGCCTGAGCTGTAGAGCAGTCTCAGATGGCTGCCACTCGTGCTGGGCTGGGAGACTCCCAGGGGAGGCCAAGCTGTGACGCTACTCTGGCTGCAGCCAGGGCTCACTGAGGCCAGCTGCGGCCTGTTTGATAGGATTTAGGAGCCAAGACCAGCCATTCTGATTGTTTCCATTTTTGACAATGATCTCTGAGCATTTTTGTACAAGACTTTTGCGAATATCCACTTTATTTATCTTCGGTAAACCCTTAGGAGTGAGACTCATAGTAGGTGGATGTTTGACTGGCTTACGAAATCGCCGAATTATTTTCCACAGTGGCTCTGCCATCCGCCGTTCCCACCAGCAGTGCCTGAGGGTTTCCGTTGCTTCACCTCCGGCCAACCCTTGACCTTGGCCTTCTACTCTTTGTTCCCCCTGCTTTTAGTGAGATGCAATTAATGTGGAACTCTGCATTCGCTTCAGGCGGACAAGACCATGACTTGATATATGCATATACTGCAAAACGACAGCGGCCATAGCTAAATCCATGATCTTACATAGTCACAATTTTTCACATGATGAGAGCTTTCACGATCTGCTTTCTTAGTAACTTTCCAACGCACGGCCCAGTATTAACCATAGTCGCTAAGCCGTACATGACAAGCCGAGACTGCCTCTCGCACACCCCCAATCAGGCGCCTGGCCCGCGACCCAGGCGTGTGCCCTGACCGGGAATCGAACCCGTGACCCTTTGGTTCTCAGGCCACTGAGCCACCCCAGGCAGGGCTGAATGTGTTTATTTTGTAGCTGTCCGTATTGCAGGTCTTCAGCTTTCTTTGAAATGCACGTTTTGATTTCGAAGTTGACCAAAGGCTTTTAACTGAAGCCAAAGAGACCAGGTTTGTGGGTCTGCTGTGGAAAACAGAAACCACTCCGGGCATTTCAAATACAGGGACTTTATTGAAAGGAATTGGCTACCAGAGTGCCCGGCGGCTGGAATAGGAAAAGGCGATTCTTGAGATGGCAGAGGCAGCGGTTACCAGGAGCAGCGCAGGCCCCCGCGGACTGTAGGGCGCGGAGGCTTGGCCCCTGCGGCGTAGGACTCTGACCTCTGGGCGGGGCGACCCAGGCAGCAGGCGCTCTGACTGCCAAGTCCGCATGGTCTCCAGGGGGCGCAGCGCCTCTGTCGGAGGGGCTAGAAGGCGGCGCAGCCAGCCGGCTGGTGCCGACAGTGTCTGGGTCCCGCAGCCACTGCTGCCGCGGCTGCTGCCCAGATGCAGGCTGGAGCTGCAGACGGGAAACAACTCCTCGTGTCCCACCGCCTCCCTCCCGGTCTCCTCAACGGGCCTCCCCGCCACTCCTGTTGGTTGGCAAAGGGGGTCACAGAGTTGGAACGTGGGCTTCACGCTCAAGTGACAGCGGCCAGTCTGGCCAGAACAAGCAGAGGGAACCCTGGGTGTGTAATAAAGAGGAGATGGGCCAGCCCCCGCCAGTGGTGCAGTTGGTTGGAGCATCATCCTGTACACCGAAAAGTTGAGGGTTCGATCCTAGTCGGGGCAGGTACGGGAGGCAACTGGTTCTCTCTCTCTCTCTCTCTCTCTCTCTCTCTCTCTCTCTCTCTCTCTCTCTCTCTCTCTGCCTCTGTCTCTCTCCGATAAACATATCCTCAGATGAGGATTTAGAAAGCAAAGTAAACATTCCACATTCCAGTAAACTTTCCAGTAAACTTTCCAAACAGCGAGTAGGTGTTCTCGCCTCAAAGCCTATCAAAATGATATGACTCTCCCTGATGGGTGTGGCTCAGTGGGTTGGGCGTCTCCTGCAAACCGAAAAGTCGCTAGTTTGATTCCCAGTCAGGGCACACGCCTGGGTTGTAGGCCAGGTCTCTGGTTAGGGGCCTGTGAGAGGCAACCCACTGATGTTTCTCTCCCTTTCTCCTTCTGTTACCTTCTCTAAAAAATAAATAAACATTAAAAAAATAAAATAAAATGATAGGACTCTTAGAAGATATCTTCCAGACTGTGCAATAAAGATAGGACACGGAGCCCTGGTTGGTGTAGCGCAGTGGATTGAGCGTGGGCCTGCGAACCAAAGAAGCGCGGTTAGATTCCCAGTCAGGGCGCATGCCTGAGTTGCAGGCCAGTTCCCAGTGGGGGACACACGAGAGGCAACCATACATTGATATTTCTCTCCTCCTCTCCTTCCCTTCCCCTCTAAAGATAAATAAATAAAATCTTAAAAAAAAAAAAAAGGCCCTGGCTGGTGTAGCTCAGTGGATTGAGCACGGGCCTGTGAAGTAAAGGGTCGCCGGTTCGACTCCCAGTCAGGGCACATGCCTGGGTTGCAGGCTGGGTCCCCACTGGGGCCCATGTGAGAGGCAACCACACACTGATGTTTCTCTCCCACTCTTTCTCCTTCCCTTCCCCTCTCTCTAAAAAATAAATAAATAAGATATTAAAAAAAAAAAGATAGGACATGGAGGAAACAGGTGTAGGAGAGAATTCAGGATCACCACAGTCAGCGTCCTAAGTTGTGTGATCATGAGAAGGCCTGATGCAGAAAAGAAAAATGGGTCTTGCCCGGGTCAGTGTGGCTGTGTCGGTTGGAGTGCCGTCTAGTACAGGGAAAAGTCGCAAGTTCAATCCCCGGCCAGGGTGTGATGGGAGGCAATTGAGGGATGTTTCTCTCGCTCTCTCTCTAAAATTAATAAGTGTCCTTGAGTGAGGATTTAAAAACAGAAATGAAAACGGGTCTCCTCTTGGAACTTGGGCTTGGTGAGAATTCACTTGGAAGGGGCCCCAGGGCCAAACCCTCAATCAACCAACTGCTAACTCAACCTCACCTGGCGGATGAGCAAAACCCAACTCCTAAGAAAAATCTTACCTAGGAGAACTCTCTTACCTAGAAGAAGAAAAATGACAGGTAAGAAGGAGTATCAAAATCTTGATCAGAATAGAGGTGTTGAGCCCTGGCTGGTGTGGCTCAGTGGACTGAGCGCGGGCCTATGAACCAAAGGATCGGGGTTCGAATCCCAGTCAGGGCACATGCCTGGGTTGCAGGCCAGGTCCCAGCAGGGGACACATGAGAGGCAACCACACATTGACGTTTCTTTCCCTCTCTCCTTCTCTTTCCCTTTTTGAAAAAAAAATGAGCTGACATGTGACATTATAGTAATTTTAGGCGTATGACACAGCAGTTAGACATTCACGTAACGTGCAAAGGGATTGCCCCAAGAAGGCTGGCGCTCACATGACACCGTCTGTAGTCGTTACGAGGCAGGTGACACTGTTTCCTGTGCTGTACCTCGTGTCCCTCTGACTGCGTTTTATGGCACTTTGTACTCCCTCATCCCTCCACTCACAGGGAAAGCAATCTGAGAGTCCAGACTTCGTTACGTTTTGTTGGTTAAAATCCCAGTCAGTGTTCAAATGTTTGGAGAAACAGAAAATTGGGAAATTCACGGCTGGCTATTTTTAGCTGTGGACGGAGTCAGTGAATCTTTAGAGGAAGGTTGATTGCTTAAAGATTGATTAATCATTACCAAAAAAACAAACAGTTGGGAATAGTTGTGTCCGTACCTCAAAGCTCTACTGACATAGAAAAGATTTTACCATAATCTTTTTAACAAGCAGTGCTGGAAAAACCGGATATCCACATGCAAAACGATGAAGGGGATCCTGGCTGGTGTGGCTCAGTGGATTGCGCGCGGGCCTGAGAACCAAAGGGACGCCGGTTCGATTCCCAGTTAGGGTACATGCTGGGTTGTGGGCCCCAGTCGGGGGTGCGTGAGGGGCAGCCACACATTGTGTTTCTCTCTCTCTCTTTCTTCCTCCCCTAAAAATAAATACGTAAAATCTAAAACAAAAAAACATGAAGGGGGACGCTTATCTTACACGTTATGCAAAAATTAACTAAAATGAAGCCAGCAACCTAAATGTAAGGCCTAAAACTAAAGGTCTTCCAAGAAAGCTTCTCTGAGGGAAACAGCTTCATGCCATTGGATTTAGCAACGGTGTTTAGATGGTGACAGCGACGTCACAGGCAACAAAAGTAAAAATAGGCAAATTAGATTATATCCAAATTTAAAACTTTGACTGGAAATCAAAGAACGGAGTGGGAGAAAATATTTGCAATCATATATTTGAGGAGGGATTCATGGCCAGACTCTATAAAGAACTTTTTTTTGCAACTCCACCACCACGAAAACCAATAACCTGATCTTAAAAATCGGCAAGGGGCTTGAGCAGACATTCCCGCAGAGAAGGTAATTCACGCACACACACCGTAGACGCGGGGCCCTGGCCGGTGGCTCGGTTGGGTGGAGCGTCCCCTGGCACATCGGAAGTTGATCTCCAGTTGGGGCACGTCTGGGAGGCAACCAACAGACGTGTCTCTCTCACATCGATGTCTCCCTCTCTCTCTCTGTCTCTCCCTCTTGTTCTAAAATCAATAAAACAAATCCTTGGTGAGATTTCAAAAAAAACAAAACAGAACTGGAGCCGTCCTTTTCTCCCTGCCCGTCCCGCACTACGGTTATTGCTAGGCGGGGCCGTCCCGTGTTGCTCCAGGGTTTTGCTGGCTCATGCCACGCGCCTCCGCGCCTCGTGAGCTCTGTGACTTTGGAGTATGAACTCACCCAAGACTTCCTCTGTGATATCTGCGCTGAGTGGCATCTCTCCAGAGAGACCTTTGCTTTGGCCCGAAGCCCTGGGATGATCGCTAGTCCCACGGCTATTCCATCGGGTTCCCGACTCAGGCATGTGGTCTGCATGTGGCGGTCCCGTGGGCGCACAGTTGGCACCAGAAGGAGGATTATTCTACCCCACCCGGAGCCCCAACAGGGACGGGGGGGTCCCCCTGAAGTTTCCTCAGCGCAGTTTGGTGGAGTGTGTGTGTGTGTGTGTGTGTGTGTGTGTGTGGTAAGATACACACATGACACAGCATTGACCATTTTAGGCATTTTTTAAATGTAAAGGGTTTAATGTTTAGTACTTATTTATTGATTTTTACAGAGAGGGGAAGGGAGGGAGAAAGAGAGGGAGAGAAGCATCCATATGAGAGAGAAACATGAATCGGTCGCCTCCAGCATGTGCCCTGATGGGGAAACGGCGAATTGAACGGGTGACTGACCTTTTGCTTTGTCACGGCCGATGTTAATCAAACTTTAAGTGTACAGTTCAGTGGCATTAAATACATTCACATTGTTATGTGGCCACCATCCATCTGCAGAACCTCCCCCCCAAATTGAAACTCTGTGCCCATTCAACAGTATTCCAGTCCTCATCTTCCCCCAGCCCCTGGCACCCACCATTCTACTTCCTAGTTTTATTTATACCTTATATTTAATTTTTTAATGTTGTAATATTTGTTAACAGATATTTAGATTTTGCTTATTTATTTTTAGAGAAAAGGAAAGGGAGGGAGAGAGAAAGGGAGGGAAACATCAATGTGTGGTTGCCTCTTGAGCGCCCCCTACTGGGGACCTGGCCTGCAACCCGGCATGTGCCCTGACTGGGAATCGAACCAGCGACCCTTTGGTTCACAGGCTGGTGCTCAGTCTGCTGAGCTACACCAGTCAGGGCTCTAGATAGATGCTTCTTTATAAGTGGACTCATACAGTCTGTGTCCATGTGTGTCTGGCTTCTTTTCTTTCACTTAGCAAAATGTGTGTGTGCATGGGTGTGTTTACTCTTACCAGAGGATATGCCCATTGACTTTACATTGACTTTAGAGACAGGGGAAGGGAGGGAGACAGGGGAAGGGAGGGAGAGAGAGAAGGAGAGAAACACTGATGTGAGAAAGAAGCATCGACTGGTTGCCTCCCATACGTATGTGCCCCATTTGGGGACCGAGCCCTCCCCTCGCCCAGGCATGCACTCTACCCTGACTGGCAACGCAAACTGCAACCTTTCCGGCGTGCAGTCCATGTTCCGGTGAGCAGACATGCACACGTCAGGGCTCGTGGGATGTTTCCAAGGTTCATCCATGTGGTAGCATCAGAATTCCCTTCGCTTTAAAAAAAATTTTTTTAAAGAACTCTTTTTTCAAAAGATTTTATTTATTTATCTTTAGAGGGGAAGGGAAGGAGAGAGGGAGAGAAACATCAATGTATGGTTGCCTCTTGTGCGCCCCCTACTGGGGACCTGGCCTGAAACCCAGGCATGTGCCCTGACTGGGAATTGAACGGTGATCCTTTGGTTTGCAGGCCCGAGCTCAATCCACTGAGCCACATCAGCCAGGGCAAAATTATTTTTATTTACAAGCAATTGTTTTAATCCTCACCCAAGGACATTTTTAAAAATTGCTTTTAGAGAGGCGATGGGAGACACAGCAACACCGATCGGTAGCCTCATCCTCTATGTGCTTGGGACCAGGGATTGAACCCACAACCGAGGGTCATGTACTGACCAGGAATCGAACCCACCACCTTTCAGTTATGGGAGGACGCTGCCGCTAACGGAACCAATCAGTCAGGGTGGAATTTCCTTCCCTTTTAAGGTGGAATAACATTCCAGTGGAAACAGGTCGGTAGGAATTTAACCACCTGCCAGTCACGGAGGTGGTGGCTTTTGGGCTGAGCCTTGAGAGGCATGTTCCTGGCCCAGGAAAGTGCAGGTCGGTTCCCGCCTTCCACCCGGAGCCCCACCCCTTTCTCAGGGTTTCTTTTCCCCTCTCGTGCCTTCCCCTTCTGCTCCTTTGTTTTCTTCTCCTTCCCCTTTTCTTTCTTTCTTTGGTTGGGGTGGGGCACCCAGAGATTTCTCCTGCTTCTTGTAGGCTCATCCCTGCATTTTGAGGGGCCTGCCATGTCATCTAATTGAACTTGATGTAATTCTGAACGTACAGAAAATGTCCAGCCCTGTACCGAGGGGTCCGTATAGTCTTGGTCCAGGCCCCCAGTCCTCGCCACTCCTGCCCCCATTTTCTCGACTGTTCACTCGCTGTCTTTTTATGTTTGCATTTCCAGAAACGTTTGAGGTAACATTGGCAATACCACGTCCCTTTGTCCCTAAACCCGTGGGTGTGTATTTGCTAAGGATGATGACATTCTTCGTAATAATACAACACGACGGTCAAAATCAGAGACTTTAACGTGGGTAAATTACTACTGCCTAGTGGACAGAAGGCATCCAGGTGTCATCGAGTGCCATACGAATGTCCAGGACAGGAAAG
>PVKM010036247.1:0-14868 GCA_004027735.1 Carollia perspicillata
ATAAAAATACCCTTTGTTTGGCCTGCCACTTACTGTGAGCCCCTGGGCCTCATTTGCCCATCTGCGCAATGAGGAGTTCACACTGGGTGACCTCTGGAGCCCTTTAGCTCCAATGGCTATGGCTCTGCAGTTTGACACCAAAGCCTGACTACAACCCTGTGCCCCACGTGGAGATGACGCAGCAGCAATCTGTCTCGCTGTTATATCTAAGCAATGGGAGGGGAGAAGGACAGGCTCATGTCCCACCAGAAGATCATGGAGAAATATCCAGGACACAAGGCTACTTGACTCCACGAATGTGTTTCTGATGGCGGGAGCCCTGGCAGCCCTGGTAGAATCTCAGGATGGGAGATTGAGCATAATTAGCTTCTAAATAACCCCAAATTCGGCACAAAGGGGAGCCATTGCCTCCGAGGGACAGTGGACATGTGGGCCATTCTCTTTTCTCTTGCTCCCTCTCAGCAATTTCAGTGACTGTGCTGGTACTTTACTATTTAAAGTGTTTGCACAGCCAACCACTTGTTCATCTTCTCTGTCGTGGGCGCCTCCCACCCTCAGTCTCCTCAGGACCCCTGGCTGTAGACAGACAGCCTTCTCCAGCACAAAGGGAGGCAGAGGCAGGGACCGGGGCTGGGTAACACATCTTAGGGGCCCCAGGGGGAGCTGAGCCATGCTCCCCAGCCCTTGACACCTCCTGGCTTTGCCAGCTTTCAAAATGGCTGCCAACCAGGAGAAGATAAGAAACCTGTCAAAAGTAGCGGCTTCTTCTCTCAAGCCCTGCCTTGCAAATCCCTCCAGTCAGCAAGCAGCACTGCCAGCTCCTTGCGAGGGCCACCGAGAAGCTGGCTGAGGGGTAGGAAGAGGCTGGGGCCTCTGGACAACTGGCAGGAACCTCAACCCAGGCCAGCTGGTGCTGGCAGGGGCTGGGGAACTGGGCCTAGGAATGGACCTCCTGACAGAGGGGGACCAAGGGGTGTCTGGTGGAAGGTTAAGAAATAGAGAGGAAGTTAGGTGTGAAATAAGATTGCCAGGGAAAAAATGCAAAAGGGCATGAGTAGATGTGGGGAAAAGCGTTCAGCCCCTGAATAAAGGCTGTTAGTGATGAATTTATTGCCCCTGAGCAATATTACTAGGCCTCAGGGCCCCCTGGCTTTCCTGGCAGCTGTGAGCAAGGAGGGGACTGCAAACTGCGGCTAACAGATGTCTGAGACACTCCCTTGGGGAAGGCACAAGAGCGCAGGGAAGGTCTGTAGCTCAAGCGCCTCCAAAGCCACGTGTCTGTGGCTTGTCTATGGCTTCTCTGTGGCTTCTTACCTGGGGATCCCACAGGCGCGTGAGGTTTGGGTACAGGTAAAACTGAATCCCTTGGGCTGCCCCCGGCAGTGTCACTCCTCGAATTAACAGGATCACCAGCATGAGGTAAGGAAATGTGGCCGTGAAGTACACCACCTGGGCAAGGGGCAGATGAAAGGTAAGAAACTTGTAAGTCAGGAGGGAGGGGGCCGGGGACCAGCAGTGAGGCAGAGGCCGGAGGTCCCCACCTGCAGAAGAGGCCAAAAGAGTGCACCTCGCCCCGCTCCCCTTCCCTGTCTGCTCCAGCCTTCACAGTCCAGCTGCTGCTCAGTCCTGCCTCACCTGTGCTGTGAGCCCGCAACCTCTCCACTCCCTCCCCCCACCCCCCACCCCCGCCCAGCCTAAAGCGCTCACCCTCCCTGACACATAACCAATAAATATTTGTTGAGCAACTGAATGAACTTAGGCAGTCTCCCTACAGCCATGTTTGGAATTATGACAAGGGTCGCTGGGCACACAAAGACCTGCAACACTTGATCCCTGTCCACACAGGGCTTGCAAGCTCAGTGCGACCAGGCAGCCCAATTAGGAAGGAAGCCTTGTCAGAGGCCACCAAGGCAAGAGTCCAGAAGAACTCAGAATGCCCTCTTAACGCCTCACACACTCTAGGCAGAGCCCCCCAGCTTCTCGGATTGACTAGGAATCATTTTGAGACTGATGGTTTTGATGGAAATTTTTTCCTAAAGAAATGTTGAACGAACTAGGGAGCTATGAACTGTGTTCATTTTGCGATATGCCCATGTATGTGGTATATTCCAAGATCAAATTCCTCTAAAAGTGTCCATTCTCTCTCTTTCTCTCTCCTTCTCTCTCTCTTCCTTTTAATTTCCCCAGAGACTAGAAGAATTTGAGATTGAACCCAGGAGAGGCACAGAATCAAGGAAGTCTTTGTTCGATCATTCCCTCCCACTGACTAGGCTACAGCTTAGGGAACTCCCAGGGGACTGAACCCCCAGTGAGAGCAGGGAGTCCTGGGATGGGAGGGCCAGGAGCTCTCCAACAAGAACCTTGCCCGTGGACTTGACCCCTTTCCAGATGCAGAAGTAGCAGATGACCCAGGCAAGCAAGAGGCACACAGCTAGTTCCCAGCGCAGGGCCCCCAGGTGCTGGATGCCATCAGAGATCTTCAGGACCCGCCTCCTGGGGAGAGAAGGTTGAGCCAGGCTGCACTCCTGCTGCCAGCCTCCATTTCATAGCCCGAGTGTCGAGTCACAGGCAGCAGAGCCCTGCCCGCAGGCTCTCGTCCAAAGGTTTGTCAGCTCTTTTCACCCGAACCCATGAGGCTCTCCTTTGCCCAGAGACAGGGGTAGGTGTAAAGTGAGGCAAATATAAACTGTTCCCAGGTAAGTTTGCTCTGGGAGGCTGAGTACCAATTTAACCTAGAGAAAGAGGTGCAAACACATATTTTCTCAACCAGGGTTTTGGGATATTTGGATATTAGAAATCATGCCCTAGACAAGGGTCAGTATTGCGGGGAGGGGGAGATAAGAGACAGTGTCCATGCAGCTGAAGAGGGTAGTTAGGAGCGCGGACATGCATGCATGTGCACTAACGTGGGGGTGGGCACATGGCGAGGGAAGGCAGGAGAGCTGCCAAATTCTCATCCCTGAAATCAGTTCTGCACTAACCACAGATACAGGCACAACAGAAAAAAGCCCCTTCAGAGAGAGGGCTACCAAAGAAGGCAACAGAAATTCTTCCCTTGTTATCCACTGAGAGTTACCACTGCAGGAACCCAGCCCCGCGCCCTTCTTTCCAGTGCACAGCCCACAGTGGGATAAAAAACAGGCCTCACTTACTCCCAGAACTCAATGACAGGAGAGGTGGCATTCTCAGAGGTCACATTCAGGGAGCCATTGGTCCTCTGGAACTCCACACAGTGCTCTACTCATGGGTCCCAGGGAAGGAAGCAAGAGAAAAATTATTAGCCAGGACTGGGTGTGAAATTTCAGGAGAATGGAAGTAAGGTTTCTGGAAGGAACTGGGCTGAAGTTGTCTATACAAAACATCCTTAAACACACAGCCTCAACAGACCTATGTCACCCTCTCCCATATGCTTTTATTCATCAATTTCTAAATGTTTGAGGACATATTCTCATTAAAGCATGATCAGATGGCATCAGAAAAGATGCTCTGCATGCTATCTGCTTCAGAGTATTCAAATATTTCCAGGTAACTTGTGTATAAAGTCACCACCTTTGAGGAATGATAAGAAGCCTCCCAGGGAAGTTCCGCAGCCAAGTTGCCGAAGAGCAGAGGGACAGGAGCAAGAACACTCTGCCTTGTGTCCTGCCCCTCCAGTTATTCCCCGTGAGTTTCTCTGAGCCTCACACCCGCATGTCTGAAGTGGACGGATTGTCCATTGGTAGGACTGATAGGGGATTAAGTGCAAACATGTCTGGAAAGTACTCAGCAAGTAGTGGCTCTTAGTTACCTGAACGTGACTTTGGAGTTTCACAAAGAGTGTTCACAGAGTTTTTCACATTTTATAGGTAAAATACTCTTCAAAAATATTAGGACAGTTAGTGTTTTCCCCATTGTATACATGGGGAGAGCGAGTCTGCTTAGCAATGGCCTGTCTTAGCTTATAAGTGACGAAGTGAGGGAGGGCTAGAATCCAGTCCAGTGAGTCTTGTAGGCTCTATCTTTAAAATATGTAGAATTGGACCTTTCTCATCATCACCACCACCACCCGGTGCAGATCACCATCATCTCCAGTCACCCCAATTGGCTTCCAGTCTCTATTCTTGCCTCCCTAGCCAGTTCTCTGTACAGCAGTCAGAGTGATATCGTTAAAATTTAAGTCATGTTCTGTGTCACACCACAGTGCAAAACTCTCCAATGAGTTTCCCATCTCACTAAGACAGAAAAAGCCAAAACCCCTATAATCACTTCCCAGGCCCTATTCACCTCTAGCCTCACCTCCCCCTGCTCCTTACTCACCTGCTCCAGCCACATGGACCCCTTGCTGGTGCCTGGGTGCTACAGGCTCTGGTGCCTCAGGCCTTTGGCTGGGTGTCCCTTCTACCTAGTGTCTGTCTCCTGGTATCTCAGGGGCTCACTCCCTACCCTCCTTCACAGCATTACTCATGTCATCTTCTCAGCAAAGCCTTCGCTGATGACCCATTTAAACTTATACCCCCCCAAAACTCCAAAAACCTCCTCCTTGTTTTATTTTTCTCCAGAGCGTATGTTTTCTTCTAACATGACACCTGTTACTCATTTATTTTTGTTTATGGTCTCTCTCCTGTCACTAGAATGACAACTCCATGCAGGCAGGGACCTTCACTTTTTTGTGTTACCACATTCCAGGTTCTTAGAACAGAGCCTGGCATAGTCAGAGCTCAACATTATCTGTTGAATGACAATGACAGTCGAGCACTCTTTTCACTAGACATGGCACTTTACTTGAAGCTTCGGCACACCAAGAAAAGTGTTTCATGTTGACAAGACAGGATGCCCTAAGCAACTCAAGATGCTAGGCTCGGAGTAAAACCAGACTCACTAGGAGAAATGTCCAAACTGTCATGAAGCAAAAGGCTAGGCAATGCATTTGCCTCAGAATTGTCTCAGAGATAAACCCCACCCCAATCAACCTAGAGGCAGGCTGAAGCAAAAGTCCTAGGCCACTAAAACCTCACACAGTTTTACAAGAGGAACTCCACTGAGATCTGATAAAATCACCATCTGAGAAGCTGGTTGTCAAGGGTGATTTCAGTACCAGTAGACGGAAGGAAGGAAGGAAAAAAGAAAAGAAGGAAGGAAATGATGAAGAATGGGAGGGAGGGAAGAAAAATATATAAAGAAAATATTAGAATATAACATTTTTAAAACTTGATTCAACCAACAAATATTTTTGAGTGCTTATGACGTAGCCACCATGTGCTGGGCACAAAGGCTACAGAGATAAAGACATCTTTTCTGCCTTCAAGCTCTTGCTGATGTGTGGGAAAACCAGATAGACAGACAAAAAGCGTGTAGGTGCCACAGCAGGGCCAGGGCTCAGCGCAGGTATTGCCAAGAACCTAATGCACCCTGGGGTAGCAGGGGAAGTACCTCCAAGGTTTGACTTTTCATTTGAAAAATGGTGGCACAGATCAGCTGGGGAACGCCTGGAAAGGGAGCATAAAATTTGAGGGCAAGAAGGGCCTTGAGAATGAGGCTAACCATTGCTGAAATGAACCTCCCTGGCCAGGAGAACGCTTAAACTCCAGCCCAGAACTGAGCGACTTATTTGAACAAGAAAAGTCAATCCTGGTGCAGGTAGGGCCTCACTGACGGGCCCTGAGAGGTGCGTGGGCCATGAGCACAAGACGTGGTACTGAGACCCCAACAGGACATGCGTCCAGTATGCTCTTCATCTGCGCTGTCCAAAGGGTGGCCACCAGCCACATGTGGCTCTTTATGTTTGAATTAATTAAAATTAAATACAAATTTTAAAAACTCAGTTCTTCACATGGACCAGCCACATTTCAAGGGCTCCATAACCACACTTTGGCTACCGTTTCAGAGAGCACAGCACCACAGAAAGTTCTCTGGGATCGTGCTACCCCAGGTATTTTTAAGTTTTTGTTGCTTCGGTTTGTTAGACTCAGCAGTTCTATTGCCACAGGTGGCTCCTCTAGTCCTACAGGCACAGGAGGAAATCAACTGCTATTACAAATTGTATTGATGACACACAAGACAGCTTATTCCCTGGTTAAATCCAGATGAGCTGTGAGTTGGAAAGACCTAAAATGGTACCAGAGAGAAGGCATGAGGAAGAAAACAATGAACAAACAATATGTACATAGTATATCAAACTAACACAATTTCAAACTGGAATAAATAAATATCTAAATTACATAAACAGTAAGTTCTATCTGCATAATACGTGAATTCATAATACATGTATTGAATACATTTTTAAAAAATTCTTTAATATTTTGCCTGTGATGCTGGTGAAATCTCACTCTTATCTGGTGTAAGAGCTCCGAGATTCACTGGGCAGATTTCAGTGTGTCCTAAAGGATGGCTGGGAAGTTGGTTGCCTGGGATACAGGGATAATCCCAGTCCTGGCTCATGGGGCAAAGCAGCAGGAGGAAACGAACTCGGAGGTGACCTCACCTGTATTCCACTCGTGGCGGCAGCTTCCCCAGGGAAGGTCGACGGTGAAGCTGCTAAAGAGGTAGAAGAGGGCCCAGGCCAGGACAATGATGTAGTAGGTGTTGAGGAGCATGAGGATCATCTGGGAGGCGTAGCCGATGCCTGCAAGGGCAACGGGCACACTGAGCTAGGGACAATAGACAGATTTCTCACACACTACCTGCCCCTGCTTAGGGGAGGGTTTGTGCTCCACAGTCAGTGTCCTAAAACGAGAAGTGCTGGAGCCGGGGCGCCTGCTCTGTCCTCTGTCTCCCCAGCGGGCGGGGTGCTGCGTGCTCCCACAACCCTTCCCAGGTTGGGGGGCCTTTCTCCCAGCCTCCTGTGGCCCTAGCCTGCTCCCTGTGCACGTCGTCCCGAGTAGGTTCTGGAAGCTCACTAACCCAATGTTATTCTAAAGTGTGCAGACCACCTCCAAGATTCCAAGAGTTAAGTGTTCCCTGAATATAGTCTGATGTATTTCTGAAATATAAAACCACATGTTAAAAGCAGGAAAGAAAATTCACATAGGAGAAAACACAAATAGAGCCTCCCTAATAATTAATTTCAGGTGTGCAAAATCGCACACTAATGAGGTACCATTCTACACTGACAGCCTGAGTGAAACTTTTTACAAATAATATAACTCAATAAATTTTAAACCGTCTTCACATTAGAAACACCTGAGGATGTTTTTAAAATTCCAAAGCCTGGGCCAGGCCCCAGACCAATTAAATCTCAAACCTCAGGATGTTTTGAAGGTCCCCAGGTAGTTCCAATATCAGACAAGTTTGGGAACCACACATAACTCAGAGTTGTTAAAGACAGAAGGGAAAGATGCTTACTCATGTCTAGTGACATTGTAAGTCAGTATAACACTTCCATGGGACAATTTATTTTATTTTATTTTTTAAGTTTATTTTTAGAGAGAGAGGAAGGGAGGTAGGAAAAGAGGGAGAGAGACATCAATATGAGAGAGAAACATCCATCAGTTGCCTCTCATACATGCCCAGACTAAGACTGAAAGTCATGTGCCCTGACTGGGATTCGAACCAGTGGCTTCTAGCGTTGTGGGACAATACTCGATCCACTGAGCCACACTGGTCAGGGCTCCTCAGGATAATTTAGTAACCCATACTAAAATACATCAATTTGATCATCCATTCAATCCAGTGATCCTAATCCTGCAAATTTGTGCCAAAGAAATAATTTCCAAAAAAGTAGGGGGGATCTATCTCAACAAATACACATAATAGCAGAATATAACAATTTTATAAGTACTTGAACATAAGAAAAAATCCAAAAAACAAAGAGCTAAGTAGATTATGATAATCTACTTGATTGAAGTTTATATAATCATTAAATAATTGTGTAGAAAGTGGAAAATAATGCTAACTGTAAAACAGAGATATAAACTATGTATATTCCATATTAATAGATATGTAAACCCCATATAGAGAGAAAGAATGAAATAAACCCCTCAAATTGTAAACAGTCCATATACCCTTCATGGGGTGGATGGTTAAGTAAACAGTGACCTATCCGCACTATGGAGTAGTGCTCAACGGCACGAGGGAATGCATTGTCGACACCAAAACAGGCTGGATGAACCTCAAGGGCATCATGCTAAGTGCAAAAGCCAACTTCTAATGATTATATTTTGTATGTATCCACCTATATAACATTCTCAAAATGACAAAATTGTAGAGGTAGAGAACAACTTAGTGCTTGCCAGAGGTAGGGCTGGCAAGGAGGGGTAGTGTGACTAACTACAGAGGGTAGCGTGGCAGAGATCTCTGAGTGACGGGACAGTTCTGTGTCTTGATTGTGGTAGTGGTCACACAAATTCACACACACATAGAATTATACACACGAGTGCAAGGGAATGTGGTGAAATCCGAGCAAGTTCTATGGATGACAGTACCGATGTCAGTTTCCAGGTGGTGATACTATTCCATGGTTATGTAAGATATTACCATTGGGGGAAATTGAGTAAAAAGGTCACATGACCTTTCTGTACTATTTTTGCAACTTTCTGTGAATATATAATTATGTCAGAATAGAAACTTAAGAAAATCCTACATAGAAAAAATCTTGAACTAAAACACCCTAAATTTTAAGTAGCTGTTGTATCAAGATGGTAGAATTATTAATGATACTTTTTTCACTTAAAATTCTCTTTTAAAATGTTTTATTAATTGATTAAATATATTTTGAAAATACAAAATCATTGTTAAATATTTTAAAAATATGTAGCTAAAATAGCTTTGCACTCAACTCATTTAACCTAAAGCCTTTGACCCATCCTCATCGCCACCTTCTCCATTCTCTGACGGACTGACTGGGTGATTAGCTCAATGTTGGGCTCACAAATGGAAGGTTTAACATAAAGACAGAGACTTATCTCAATCAGCATGGCTGCTAAACCACCCAATCAATTCAAGTAAGGTCTATAATCCCAAGTGCAGATACCCTGGAATCAGGCACACAGCTACTCACCCTCAAAGATGGGGCAGATCTTCCTCCAGGCTGTGACGCTTCCCTGGCTTGTGTACTGGCCCAGCGCTGTCTCCAAGAGGAAGATAGGAATGCCACAGGTGAAAAGGAAGATGAGGTAGGGGATGAAAAAAGCACCTGTGGGTGGGAAACAGGCTGTCCATTACCTGGTACTAGCCTCCTCAGTTGTCTTTTCCCATTTCCACCCCGTACTGCCCATCAGAATCCTGGGGTGAGGGTCATGAAAAACTGCAGGGGGCTTCTGTCCAGGTGTCTGGAACCACAGCCGAGACCAAGAGTCGCCAAGTTACCTAGAACCTAACCAGTTTCCTTTTTTTCACTGTGAAGTTTCAATCTATACCTACCAAGGATTGTTCTTCATCAAGCACCAATTATGGCCCAAATAACACATAACTTGTTGCAATAACAATGAGCTCATTGAATAATGGATATCTAGGAGCATTAACACAGCCCATACACTGTAATTCTTTTCGAGGAAATGATTGCTCTTAGTGTTAGAGCAATCACATTTCCCTTTAGTAATTTGTTCTGACTTTGTTTCACAATCATTGGATGAGACAAGTCTACTGATGCTAGAAGTGCTAGCGTTGTCCCCACCAAGGACCTTTATCTGCTGGGAAAGTAGACAGGGGAGTTCACAGAGTGACCCTCCTCTGGTCACTGTCAGTCTGCTCCTTGTTTCCATGTCTCCATTCTATTTTGCTAGTTTGTTTATTTTGTTCGTTAGTTTCCTCTTGTACGTGAGATCATATGTTATTTGTCTTTCGTTCCCTGGCTTATTTCACTTAGCATAATACTCTCCAGTTCCATCCATGCTGTTGTGAAGGGTAGGAGTTCCTTCTTTCTTTCTGCTGTGTAGTATTGCATTGTGTATATGTACCACAGTTTTGTTTTGTTTTGTTTTTTGTCCACTCATTTACTGATGGGCACGTAAGCTGTTTCTAGCACTTGGCTATTGTAAATTGTGCTGCTATGAACATAGGGGTGCATAGGTTCTTTTGAATTGGTGTTTCAGGGTTCTTAGGTTATATTCCCAGCAGTGGAAATGCTGGATCAAAAGGCAGTTCCATTTTTAGTTTTCTGAGGAAATTCCATACTGTTTTCCCCAGTGGTTGCACCAGTCTGCATTCCCACCAACAGTGCACTAGGGTTCCCTTTTCTTATTTGCTTATGATGGCCATTCTGACTGGTGTGAAGGGATATCTCATTGTGGTTTTAATTTGCATCTCTCTGATGGCTAGTGATGCTGAGCATTCTTTCATATATCTATGGGCCCTCTGTACGTCCTTGGAGAAGTTGGATAATTGCATTTAAATGTAAGTAATCTAAATATCCCAAATAAAAGATAGAGGTTGTCAGATTGGTTTGAACAACAATAAAAATTTTTTAAAAAACAGCAGAGTCAGCTATATGCTGCTTAGAAGAAATGCACTTTAAATATCAAGACATGAATAGGTTAAAATTAAAAGGATAAGAAAAAATTTGCCATGCTAATACTCACCAGAAGAAAGCTGGGATATTGATGTTAATATAACACAGTGTAGAGTTTGGAGCAAAGAATATTACCAGAGGTAAAGAAGGTCATTTCATTATGATAAAGAGGTCAACAAGAGGACATAACAATTCTAAATGCACATGTGCCTAATAACAGAGCTTCAAAATATATAAAACAAAAATGCTAGAACTGCAGAGAAAAATAGTTAAATTCCTAATTAAAGTCTAACATTTCAACATCTCTCTCTAAATAATTGATACAACAAGTAGACAGAAAATAAATAAGTATATAAAGTATTTGAAAACCATATCAACCAACTTGGCCTACTTGACATTTATAAAAAACTGTATCCAACAACAGCAGAATATACATGATTTCCAACCTGGAATATTTACCAAGAGAGACCATACTCTGGACCACGAAATAAAACTCAATAAGTTTCAAAGGATTCAAGTAATACAAAGTATGTTCTCTAACTAAATTAGGAATCAATGAGACACATACACTTGGAATATTTTCCAATATTTAGAAATTAGGTAATACACTAATAAATAACTCAAATTACAAAGAGATAATCAAAATGGCAATAAGAAAATATTTAAATCAAATGAAATGGAAACACAACATATCAAAACTTGTGGGATAACACTAAAGAAGTACTTAGAAAGAGAATTTATAGCATCAAATGTTATTATAAAATAAAAGTCTCAAATCAATAATTTCAGCTTCCATCTTAAGATTGGCAAAAATGATAGTAAATGAAATTCAAAGTAAGTCAAAGGAAATAATAAGAATCAGAGTGGAAATTAATGAAATAGAAAACAGGAGAACTATAAAGAAGATGAAGGAAAAAAAGGCTGATTCTTTGAGATAATCAATAAAATTGATAAACTTCTAGGAGACAAAAATTACCTGTATGACAAATGAAGAAGGTATCATCAGTACAGTTTCTATAGGTACTAAGAGGATAATAAGAAAATATATGAGTAACTTTATGTCAATAAATGTAATAATTTAGGTAAAATTTCTTAAAAAATACTAACTACCAAAGCTTACTCAAGAAGACATAGATCATCTCAATAGTCTTATTTCTATTAAAGAAACTTTTTCGGTTGTTGTTTAAAATCTTCTCTGAGAGAAAACTCCAGGCCCAAGTGACTTCACTAGTGAATTATCCAAACATTTAACAAAGAAATAACTCTAATTCTATGCAAATTCTTCCAGAAAATTTAAAAGGAAGGAATGCTTCCCAATTCATTCTATGAAGCCAGCATTATCCTGACAACAAAAGCAGACAAAGACATTACAAGAAAACAAAACTACACACCATTGTCTTACATAGCATAGATTTTAAAATTCTAAACAAAACTTTAGCAAATCAAATCTAATAATATATAAAAGGAATAATACATTTTATCCCAGGAGTACAAGGTTGTTTTAGCATTCAAAAAAACAATTAAAGTAATTTATAATATTAATAAATCTAATGGCCATCACTATACAAAAAACACAAAATTCTCAGTGCATGATGAATAGAAGGAAACATCCTTAACCTTATAAAGGGCATCTACAAAAACCCCGCACATAACATCATGCTTAATGGTGAAAGACTGCTTAACTCCTAAGATCAAGAGCAAGAAAAAGGTGTTTATTTTTACCACTTTTATTTAACGTTGTTTCTACAAATATTGATTCTAGCCCAAGCAAAAAAAAAAGCAAGGAAGAAATTAAAAGTTATTCTGATTGGAAAAGAAATAAAATTGCTTTATTCTCAAATGGCATGATAGTCTATGTATAAAGTCCTTTGAAATCCAAAGTAGTCAAACTCATAAAAGCAAAGAGTGGAATGATGGTTACCAGAAGCTGAGAAAGGGGGAAACAGAGAGGCAGGCATTGGTCAAAGGGCACAAAGTTGCAGCCATGCAAAATGGGTAAGTTTTAGAGATCTACTGTGTGCCACAGTGCCCACAGTAACACTATTTTATCGTTTCCTTAAAAACTTACTAAGAAGGTAAATTTTATGTTGTGTTGTTACTGCACACACACACACACAAACTAAAGAGGGCAGACAGAAACTTTTGGAGGTGATAGATATTACTTTTAAATTCATTAAGCTATATACAGCAAGTGTGTACAGCTTATTGTGTATTAGTCATATCTCAATAAAGTGTTTTTAAAAAGAAAGGAAAAGAAAAATCCTTTGAAATGTACCAAAGAGCTACTAGAACCAATCAGTCAGTTTAGCAAGTTTGTAGGATACAAGATCAGCCTATGAAAATCTATTGTACTCCTGTACACTAGCAACAGAAAAAAATATAAATTCAGGCCTGGCTGGTGTAGCTCAGTGGATTGAGCGAGGGCCTGCAAACCAAAGGATCATGGTTTGATTCCCAGTCAGGGCACATGTCTGGGTTGCAGGCCAGTTCCCAGCAGGAGATGCATGAGAGGCAACCATACATTAATATTTCTCTCCCTCTCTCCTTCCCTTACCCTCTAAAGATAAATAAATAAAATCTTTTTAAAAATTATAATTTTAATTTAAAAAATAAAGTCATTCATAATAACATCAAAAATGAAATAGGAATAAATCAGACCAAAGATGTAAGATACGTACACTCACAACTGTAAAACATTACTGAGAGAAAACTAAAGACCTAAATAAACGATGAGGCACAGTTCCCTTCTATTCATGGGTCAGAAGACTCCATATTACCTAGATGTCAATTCTTCCCATGTTGATACACTGCAATCCCAGTCAAAATCCTGGAAGATATTTTTGCAGAAATTGACAAACTGATTCTAAAATTCATATGAAAATGCAAAGGAAATAAAATAGCCAAACAACTATGAAAAAGAAGAACTAAGTTTTAAACTGAACTCTACCTTATTTTCACATTATAATAAGGCCAGAGTAATCAAGACAGTGTGGTTTAGCTGTCAAAACAAACAAATCAGTGGGACAGAGAGAGTCCAGCAACATGCCCACACGCACGCGGACAACTGATTTTCAACAAAGGTGTAAAGTCAATTCACTGAAGGGGGGAAAGGTAGTCTTTTCAATAAATGATGCTGGAACAAGTGGATATTCATACACTAAAAAATAAATAAACTTTTCCCTGACTGGTGTGGTTCAGTGGGTTGGGCATGCTTCCACAAAATGAAAGGTTGCCGGTTTGATTCCCAGTCAGGCACGTGCCTGTGTTGCTGGTTCAGGACCCAATCAGGGTACATACAAGAGGCAATCGATCCATGTTTCTCTCCCACATCAGTGTTTCTCTCCCTCTCTTACTTCCTCCTTTCCCCTCTCTACAAAAAATAAATGAATAAATTTATCTTTTCAAAAAATGAACTTTAATCCACACCTTCATTATACACAAAAGTTATGACCCGAAATGAATCAGAGACCCAAATGTAAAACCTAGAACTATAAAATTTCTAGAAAAAAATGTATTTCTTTCATGTGACACCAAAAACATGATTCGTAGAAGAGTAAATTGATTAAACTAGACTTCATCAAAATTGAAAACTTCTGCTCTTCCCAAGACACTGTTGAGAACAATAGAGCCAGAAGTGGTGGTAGCTGTGGCCATGGGACTGGGGGCCTCGAGCCGGCTCTGGGCTGGGCAAGAGAAGCACCTCATCCACCTGACGGGTAGCCATGGAGAGCGGCACCGACATCCGCCCCAAGGTTCCAAGTGCCATGGAGGGGAAATTGCAAGAATTAGGAACTTGTGTTGAATTATTTTGCATGTGGACTGTTTGGGGCTTTCTGGCAGTTGCTTCTGCCATGGTTCACTGAAGAACCTCCTGACCACGTTATGGTGATGGTGGCCAACAAGAACAGTCAGGACCAAACGACAGAGGGCCTGTCCCTGTTTCTGGGGAACAACACGATTTGATTCACCATGTGGCTTCATGGTGTATTAGATGAACTTCGCTCTGTTACTACTGACTCTTCTAGTCTAAAGTCTGATACCAACATATTTGACAGCAACATGCCTTCAGACAAAAACAGTTTCTGTGGGGAGATGAGAGAAGGCGGGAAGCTACAGTGCCACCCCTTGCAGTTTCTAGCATGAGACCTGAGAAAAGAGAGTCCAGGGTTTCTTCAAGTTCACAGGAGCAATGTCAGACAGACTTACGATGATGGAGCTGCAACCTGACTGATGCCAACAGTGGAACCTCTGAGGGAGCCAGCAGCCTCTGAAGATGTGACAGATGTTGAGCCAGAACCAGATGACCTCATTGATGAAGACATCAGTTTTATGCAGGAGAACCCCTTATCTCAGAAATGCCTACAGTGACACGTGTAGTTCTCCTCACCCTTCTACTGAAATTTGTTGACCACCTGCGAGTCGAACTGCAGAGAGTGGTGTTCATT
>PVKM010036248.1:0-14849 GCA_004027735.1 Carollia perspicillata
ATTTTCAAGCACTCTGGTTTAAACACACACACACACTCTTACACTGCCCTGTCTTATCTACCGGCTCCCGTCCAAGGGCCTAACATGTGTACAAGCGATTGTAAAAACAGCAGGGGAGGATGAGGCGATGTGATAGCCTGGATTGGATCCCGGAGTAGAGAGAAGACATGAATGGAAAAACTGCCGAAATTCAAATAAAGCCTGCAGTTTGGTTAGTTGTAACAGACCAGAGTTGGGTTTTAGTTTTGACAAGTGTATATTACACGGAAAAAATGTTAACAAGAGCAGAAACGGGGCGAGGGGCCTTCGGGAACTCTTCGTACTACTCTTTGCGACTTTTGGGGGGTAAATACAACGCTATCTAAAATGAAAAGTGTGCTCTAAAAATCTGGAAGGTCGCCCCAGACGGATCAACAGCAGAAGTCCAGAACCGTCGGAAGGGCGATTAGAGAGGCTTATCCCTAATGGGGTATTTGTTTTAAGTCAAAGGCATTCAGCTATTCCTCGTGCAAATTAATTTCTTGAGTGTTTTAGAGGGTGAAAAAGGCCTCCACCACCTCCCTGACTTTGAGGGGTATGAGCTTTCTACTTTTTCTCCCAAACTGCTGATTCTCGATGGAGCAGAAAAATCTCTGGGACTAGGAAGCTGAGACATTTCACCTTGGCTCTGCTCAGGCCGAGGGACCCTCCAGCAGGGGAGACCCCTTCCTGGGCCTCAGTTTCCCACCCCACCCCCGGGCAGAGGGAAACACCCAGCCCACCCAGCCCCCTCGTCCAGGTCGGGTACTCCTGTGGAAGCCGGTTTCAGGGCTGGTCAGAGGGCCTGCCTCCAGCCCCATTTCTCCCATCTGTGGAACCAGGGATGAGGAGGAGGCTGCATCACCGGACAGCAGAGAGCAAGGCCCGGGTTTGCACCAACCAAGTAGGTGCTGGATCCAGGTAGCGGCTGGAGAGCGGGAGAGGGCTTCCACCGAGCCCCGTCCACGCACCTTTCCTGACCCACAGACTCTGGGTCCTCACCTGGAACCCCAGCGCTGGTCCCAGAGCTCTGGGCCGGGCCGGCCGACCGAGCCTGTGCGGTAGGTGTCAGCCCCCAGGGACCTAGCCCGCGTGTCCCCACACCTTCCTGAGCCGTCCCACCCTCCTGCTTTGCAGAGGTGGGGGGGCGCCCGGCCCGACCCCTCCCGAGGATAAGCGCGGGAGCCCCTTGTGCTAGAGGCCTGGACTCCCACCTCCGAGGGGCTCGCTCGGGGCGTGCGGGTGGCAGCGGAAACCCCCCCAGCACTGAGGTGGGGGCGAGGTGGGGAGGTGCTTCGGCCAGGCCTGCCGCTGGCTCCGCGACCCCAGCTGCAGCCCGGGCCCAGGAGCGGAGACGTCCCCTTTGTCCTGCCCGGCGGCGCGGGCCGGCGGGGCTGGGGGACACTCACCGCGTGCGCCGGCGGGTCAGCAGCAGCAGCAGCAGCAGCGCAGCCAGGAGGCCGAGGAGCACGGCCCAGGGCATGGTCGGAGGAGCACAGCCCAGGGCGAGCCTGCAGCGACCCAGCACCGGAGACTGCGGGCGGGCTCGGGGGCGGTCCGGCCCACCCAGGTGCCTCTCTCCGCCCCTACGCCCTCTCTCCAGCCCACAGGCCGGGCCCATTTAGGGGTGAGGGGCGGGGCCGTCGATCCCTCCCAGGTCCCGAGGGGTCGCTGTGGGCGTTCTTGGAGACCCCCTCCTCCCGGCTCCGGCGGAGACAGGCCCCCACCCGCTGAGCCAGGAATGTGTAGAGGGGAGGGGAGTGGGAAATGTGGGATGGAGAAAAAGGGAGACGCGGGTGGGAGGGAGGGTTGTGGTGGGGCGGTGTGGGGGTGGTGACGGAAAGGGAGAGGATGTGCGAGGAGGGAGAAATTATGCGAGGGAAGAAGGGGATGTGGGAGAAGGGGGAGGTGGAAATACAGGGATAGGGGAGTATGAGGATGGGAGGGTGACTGGTGACGGATGGGGGACTCCTCGTCACTTTCCACCTAAACCGCCTCCACTACCCAGCCCCCTCCTGGTCCCATCCCCACCTGGACCAGGTGGAGACCTTGAGCTGGCCGCGCTGTGGTGGGGCTGGGGGTGGGGGGGCGAGTTTGGGCTGGACTCTACCCACAGGTGTACTACCTGCATCACTGTAGGGAGGTGGGTATTAGAGCTTCTTGGATGGGCTCCATCTCCCCAGTGCGCACCTGCCATAAGGGCCCCACCAGTGAGTGTAAAGCGCCCAACCCCGTGCCTGGGCTGTGACAGGGGTTCCTGGTGTGGGAGCCATTGTCAGGGTGACCTGGTAGTTAAGGTGCCAGCCTCCAGGCGCCACCATCGGCTCCGCAGGAGGCCACCCCTGGGTCCCGGTGAGAACCTGGGCTCCCAGTTCCAAGGCCTGGGCCTCACTTTAGGTGTTTTTGTTAGGTTTGCGGCAGGCTCCCCACTCCCTGCAACTGCTGGCCCCCATTTCCACCCTAGCCAACCTCGCACAGGTAACTTACCCTTTCTGGGGCCAATTGCTTACCTGGGACCAGACTGATGGGAGTGTATTTAGCTCAGGGCGGTTCAAGGAATTGAGGAGAGCTTGTCTGTAAGAGGGAGTCGCTCACACTGAGTGCTTGGCATGGGTGAGTTTTGTGAGACCGTGGGCTGAGTGTGCATCTGGGACCCAGAAGCTTTGCTTCTCGCCCTGTGTCTACTGCTCAGTGCGGGGGAATTTAGACAGGTTTCACGTCCTCTTCCCAATAGCTCTCCTAGGAGCTGTTACTCCCACCCAGGCTCCTGGCTTCAGCCCTCAACTCTCCCCAGCCCGTTCTCCCCCCAGGAGTCAAAAGGATCCTGTGAGGGTTGGGGAAACTCAAGAGTTAAAGATTTTAGCCTTAGCTAGAGTTGATAAGCCTAATGATTAATGCAGGTGGCAAGCTGTTATTCCCGGAATTAGAATGACAGGACCTACGTGACTCCCGGAGGTCGACCAACGATTGGGCCTTTGAGCCCCAGCGGGTCTGCAAGCAGATGACATCCCCACATCGAAGCCATTGCATTCCAGAGAGGAATGCGGATAAAAAACTGGCCATCGACCGATAAAGAAGTACCAGGAAACTCGTCTGCAACTCTGATCCTCTTATCTGCAACAATTGAGCTTTTTCCCAGACCCCTTACCTACCCTTCCTTCTTCTTATACAAGGACCGGCTCGAGAGGAAATGGTGACAGTTTTTGAGGGTACACAACCTGCCGTCTACTCAGGTCACTGGCCTCTGGACAGCCCGTAAAGATGCAATTGCTGCTTGTTTCTGCTTACCCGTTCTGGCAGCGGTGGGCAGCGCAGACACGGACCTTTCCGGTATTGAAACCAGAGAGCCTCTGAGTCCAGGGCTCGGCCAAAACGCAGAGACAGGGATTGGATTATAATCGTGATTTTATGAATCTCAGAGGCCAGCACTCTGAGAAGGTGGCGGGTAAAAACCCTACCAGCCACTTTACCTTGAGCTTTCAGAGGCAAGTCTGTACAGGGGAAACGTGGGAATTTGGGAGGAGGAAGTTCCAAGGAGAAGCACGGACTGGACGTGCTGTTTCTCTGGAGACTAAGGGGAGGGGCGCTGGAGGGGGGTCTGCAGCCTCTTCCGGAGCTGGCTCCCTTCGTTCCGTGATATCTCGACGTGTGCATCAGCCTTGCCCTCTTCCCGACACCTGTGGTTTATGGCCAGGGAGGTTACGGTATTTTCTGGTTAGGGAGGAGCAGTATAAACCTTTTGCTCTCAAGTGTCCTCGCTTAGGGGAGATAAGGTCTTGCGATTCACCAGGTGGCTGTAAGTTGCTCAAACTGATTGGCCTTGTTTCATTTTCCTAGTGTCGTCGGGTGCTAAGTCACCAGCACCTAAGTCAGATCCTGTCCCTGAGCCCCACTCAGAGCACAGCCCAGGACCTTCCAAGGTGCTACAAGGACCTGCATGACCTGCCTCCCCTACCTTCACCTGCCCGGCCTCCTGTCCCCGCTCTCTCCCCACCACCCGCTCAGCTTCAACCACACACCCCTCCCATCCTTCCACAAGCGAGCCAAACGCCCTCCCACCTCAGGGCCTTTGCACTTGCTCTTCTTTCTGCCTGGAATGCTCTTCTGTTCAAGACAGGCACAGAGGGCTCTTTCCATCACATCCCTTGTCCCTCTGTCTTTGCTTGACTGTCACCACCTCAGAGAAGCCCTCCATGACCACCTCTTCTGAAGCAGTCACACCATCACTCTCTATTGCCTTATCCTGTTTTATTTTCCTTTCCAGTACTTAACATTTCTTGCTGTCACATTAAAGGTTTAATTATTTACCTGTTTAATGATAGGTGTCAAGGCAGCTAGGTGACGCTCGTGTGGTCCCAGTGGATTTGGGACATCGAAAGGGAAAAGGAGTTTCCCGAGGCTCTTGTTTATTTATCCAGCTTGTCTGCTAAAGCCAACAATCCCAAAAAGGCTACAGGACAGGCTGGGGGCTTTTCCCCAAATTTGGGGGCCCATGGGCGACCTTCTGGCAATGGGGTTCACAGATTGGCTCAGCCAATACTAGGCTGTAGGACCCTGGGCAGTCTGCTCTATGTCCCCAAGTTTCAGCGCCTCATTAGGTAAATTGTCCTTAGGTAAATGACCTAATCCAGGTGACACGCCTATCAGAGTGCCTGACACACAGTTAAGCATTAGTGAACCGTGACCACGCTCAGGGCTTATTCCAGTTCAGCCTCTCACCTCATGTGTGATCAGGGCTTGGGCTCAGTTTTCTCATCTGCAAAATGGGATGAACAAGTTCATTCCTCACAGGTCTACTGTGAGGATAGAAATAAGTGAGGAGAGGATGAAATCACCCACTGTGGGGCCTGGCACACAGTAGGTGCTCGATAAATGTTAACTATTCTACCCCACACCCAGGGTCCCAGATAGCCCGTCCCTCCTTCCCCTTCAACCCAGGGGCAAAATTCCCCCAGGAAAGGAGACCAGTGTTCATACACCAAGGAGAGGATGTTTCTGGGGCCCCCTGGCTTCTCCCCTGCTAACAGAACCCGCTTTTGTTCAGGAATCGGGTAGGTGTTTAGGAAGGTGGCCCCATCCACTTCCCAGGAAATGAACTACCACCGGTGTGAGCCAGCCAGGGACATCCCTCTTTGCTAAGGATTGATCCAGGGTGGCTGTGGGGTGCCTTCTAGCATATTTCCCCACCCTATTTGCCTCCTCTTTTTCGGGTGCCCTTGTGTGAGAACCGGATGGTGGGGGTGTTCGGAGGGAAGGCAAGGAAAATAGCACAGCCCCAAACCAGAGCGGCAGAGAACCCTCCCTGGAACCCCCTAACTCCAGACTCCTTTTTTTGGCAGGGGGGTTGGGGAGGGTGGCTCACTATTTATTTATGACAAATTTCACATCTGTAACACTCTCCAGTCGGAAGTCTTTTGAGATGATGCCATGGGCGTTGGCTAGTCGGAGAAGGGAGTCACCGGACTCGCCCAGCGTGACAATAGCAGTTCGCAGAGGTTTTAAACTGGCCCTTGAACCCACGCGTCCCCTCCTCAACCTTGGCCACGTTCATCATCGGGGTGGCCGCATACTCCTCGGCGCCGGTGATGAGGTTGCTGGCCGAGCATTTCCACGGCACCTAGAGGTTCACAACTTGCCGACGTCATTCTGCAGGTCGCGCCTGCTGCCGCCACCCTGAGTGCGTCCGCTGCAAGAGCTGGACTGGTTTAATGAGATAATCAAGTAAGTACGCCGTGAGTCAGATTTTCTCTTACTCGCAGCCAAAACCATTTCTAACTGAGATGACCTTCCAGTTATGGATGTGGCGAGGACCACTTGAGATAATGCAAAATACATCTGAAACACCTGTCACAGTGCCACGGTGAGCTTTCAAGATGTTGCCTCATCTTCTTATTTTTTGCTGCCTTCTTTTGTTCTTCTTCTTTTTTTTTTACAGCTCAGGCTTGCTGCATTTTCATGCTGATAGAGTGTCCAGCTGCCTTGGCGACAACAACTTGCAGGGACAGGCAGGGTCTAGAAAATAGCACTCCAAACTCCCCTGACCCGTGAGGACTGACGGGGCCCTGATGGGGGCAAGACGGGTACACCCTCAGCAGTGAAGACGAGAGAAGACCTCCTCCCGCCCCCTGCGCCCCTCCCAGCCCCAGAGCCCATGGTGAAAGGGCGGGGACATCCCAGGGCTTGAGGGCTGAATGCAAATCCCAACATTGCCACTCATTTGCCACATGACCCTAAGCAAGTCGCTTTGCCTCATCTGTACAATGGGCGCATCTAAGCCTTCGTGGGGTAGTGAAGCCCCCGTGTCAGGTGGACTCTCCAGAAACTCCCTCTTCTGTCCAGCTGTACCAGGGCTGTCACCTAGTGACAATCATCCGGACATTCTCCTGTGGGAGTCTCGGGGTGTCCAGATGTTCACGGTCCAGTAGAGACAAGACATCTGGGCGACTCTTCGATCCTGCCAAACCTCCGCTCTCTTATCAGGCTGCTGGAGGGCCATGAGGATAATGTCAAGACCCGACTCCTTCAGAAAATGGGGGGCTGTGACTGGGAAAGGGCAGCCCTTTCCTCCCACACCCCTGCCTCATCTCTTCCAGGAAGCAGATCTGGTTCATGTCTGCATCCTGAAGGCCACAAACAAATTGTGTCAGGAAAGGAAACTACTATGCGTGCTGTCTCCTTCAAAGCCCAAAACCAGACCCATCAGGGAGGGGCAGTTGAAAATATTTTTCTAATTAAAGCTCTCACTTTGTTGGTATCTTAGGCCATCTGAAACACTTTTTCATATTAACCCCCTCTAATCTGCACAGGACCCTATAAAATGGATGCCGTTGTTATTGCCAATTTTCAGATGGTGAAGCCAAGGCTCAGAGAGGCAAAATTTATTGGGGAAAATGCCAGGGAGGAAAATGAAGAGGGAGCCAGAGGAGGCCGGGAGAAAGGGAGGGAGGGAGGGAGGGAAGGAGCTGACCAGCTGGGACTTGGAGAGGACAGCCACAGGTCGCCTCCAGGGAACAGGAAGCTGGAACCAGGGGTGCAGGGGGCAGGAACCGTGGGGCGGAATCTTCAGGGCACCAACTATTTCCCTATCTTAGCCTTAGTTCCTTGCCCTTAAGTGTCTGGTTCTCCCAGGAGAGAATTCAATTGGCCGAGTTTGGATCATGTGCCCACCCACTGACCTCGATGGACAAACAAAGCGGGAAAGTAGATTCCAGACGGAGGATCGGAAAGTGGGGTGGGCACATTGGAAGTTGGGCAGGGATGGCTGCAAGCCCGTCTTACAGATGAGAAGTGGAAAACCCAGAGAGGGACAAGGGGTTGGCAGGGACACAGAGCCTAGGCACCACGAAGTTGAGGCTCCGACCAGAAGCCCCCACGGCCTTTCCCCTCCTGGGCTCCAGGCCGGTGGGGAACAGGCGGGCACTGTGCTCCCCGCAGGATGAATGGCTGGCTCCTGGGGGTGTGCCGGGACCAGACGAGGCCTCCCCAGAGCACAGACCTCAGACCGAGCCTTGTTCAGGGGTCGAGGCCTTCTCTCCCTCCCCCTGCAATGAACAGATCCCCTTTCATATCCAGCCCTGCCCCTCAGCTCCAGCCCCAGGTTTAAGAGAAGCCAGGGGAAAAACAGTTATTTTTCCAATATGTAAAACACTTGCATGGACCAAATAAAACATGTCCAGGTTGGAGGCAGCCTGAGATAGCTTGTTGGTAAGTGCTGGAATGCTCCTTCATACACTTAAAAATCAAGGCCCTATTTACATGGATACGACTAGGGTTGCTAATGTCCTCACTTTAACTCTGGCTAGGCAAAGAAAAGCTTTTTATAGTCTCTAGAGAGGTCATCTAGTACAGTAGTTGGGAGCAGGGATATTCTGGAGCCAGAGGGCCTGGGTTCAAATCCCAGCTCTGCCACTTACTGTGTGGCCTCAGGCAAGTCACTTAACCTCTCGGGGGCTCAGTTTCCCTTGGTGGGGACTCCTGTTACCGGTGTCTGGCATATCGCAAACACAACCAAAAATTCACCTACTGTCCCCTGCCCATTGTCTGATCTTTTCATGAGCTTCACGTGGCAAGAAAGACAAACTCTTAAGCCAGGCGAATAACAAACCGTTCGGGGAAGACCAGCTTCACGCAGGTGCTATGGGAGCAAGGGTCCCCCTCCCCCGCTTCTCTCCAGGGAGGCGCCTGCCTGCATCTGCCTGGGTCACAGGAAAGTGGAGCCCCAGGGAGACAGACCGAGGTTCGTTAGTGCCATTTAGAGAGTGCTCCCTCTGCCTTAGGCTCGTGCAGGCGCATGAGCTCCTGGAATCCTTCTAACCACCTAGGGCGGGAGGAATCACAACTCTCTTACCCAGCGTTAGGGAGCTTGCAAGCAATGCAGGTAGCATCAGACTCCAGGGTGTCCCACTCTGGCTTTTCTCTGCTCTGGTCAACCGTGTGTTCCCATTCCCAGTGACGGGACAAGATTCCAAAGGTCCTGTGCTCCCTTCGACGCTTGTCACTTGATCCTGAAAGGAAAAACTCTCTCTCTGCCCACCTTATGGTTCAGTATGAGAGCCATTTGTCTACAAGTAGTGGTTAAGATGTTTATTATTGCTAGTGATAGGAACTCAACTCAAAATTGGCTTAAGCAAAAAAGAAACCCCCATCATTAATTGGCACTAGCAGGGAAAGTCCAGGAGTAGAATCCTGGCTTCAAGGAGCTGGGGGAAAAGCAGCTTCAGGTACAGCAGGACCCAGGAACTCCAAGGATGTTGCTGGGACTCCTTTCACTCCATCTCTCAGCTCTGCGTGCCTTTGTGTTGGCTGTGCCCTCAGCCAGCCTCTGCCTGTGCTGTGTAGTAAGATGGCTCTTAGCAGCCCCGGCATCCTGCCAGCCCAGCGGCCCCAGTGCAAGGAGAATCTCTTTGTCAGTAGTCTAAGTGAAAGTCTGGGGCTATCTGCGGTTTGCCTTATTTAAGTCCGATGCAATTCCCTTTACTAATCCCTGGAGCCATATGGGATGCTCATCTGGCCAGGCCTGGATCTCCTGCCCACTTCTGGAGGTCGGGGTGGGGATGGGGTTAGTTTCACTGCATTGATCCCCTCATTAATGAACTCCCTGGACCCAAGCCCTTTGCAATGTGAGTTTATTTCACGTGCTCTGAGGCCAGGCTGGCCTTGAGACTCTCTCTGGCCGACGGAATGCAGGGCAGTGATGCTGTGCCTGTTCCCAGCATTGGCCTCAAGGGACCTCACAGGTTCTGCCCCCTCTCTTTTGGACCCTGCAGAGCCATCATGAGGACAAGCAGGGGCTAGTCTGCCTGAGGATAAGGAACCTCACAAAAGACAGCCCAGCCGCGTGCAGTGGCCATCCTAGACCATGAGGACTGCGTGGGGGAGGGGCACTTCCTAAAATGAGAGATGGGTTCAATTACCAGCAGGGCAGGACGAATCTCGGGAAGCTATCGCTCTGTGATTACCATCTCCATTTTACAACAGGCAAACTGGAGAGAGAGGGGTGAATTTGAACCTGGGCCTGTTCTACCAAGTCTCCCAGAACAACCAACATGTTAAGTCCAATGGGGCTTAGACACGGACGTTTCCATGCACTTGAGACAAAACAATCATGACAGTTGAATGATTTTAATTGAGTTTCCTGGCAGCTAAGATAAAAAGGGAAATGTGCTGAGTTGCATCGGCCTATTCCCTGATATTTAAAGAAGAGGAGGAAGTGGAGGAGAAAAAGAAAAAGAAGCTCTATATAAGTTTGTCTAGAGACAAATGTTTGCCTTGCTTGGCTCTAAGACGGAACCAAGGGCTCATTACACAAGAAAACTAACCCCAAAAAATGGTTGTTAAGGTAGGTGCTGTTCATTTCGCTCTCCATAAAACTTGAAGGCAGCTGTGAACTCAGGCATTTCTGGGAGGAACTCGAATAATGAGGTTTCTTTTTTTTCCTTTCCTTTTCCTTCCTTCTCTCCTTCCTTCCTTCCTTCCTTCCTTCCTTCCTTCCTTCCTTCCTTAACAACATAGAAGTTTATTTCTGCCTGTAGTGTAACAATTTAGAGGTCACTCATCCAGGGTTGGTGAGAAGGCTCAGCCATGTCCAACATGCAACTTCAGTCTCTTGGTACAAGATAGTTGCTCCAGCTCCTGCCTTCACACCTGCCTCCCAGCTGTATAAAAAACTGGGAAGAGCAAGAATTTACTTCTCAGTAATCACATTTACCATCTTACGGGACTAGGACTGACAAAAGCCAAAGGGACAGAAGTAAGGTGTGTCTGTAAAGCTGAAAATGAACAGGCTGCCAAGGTTCAAATCCTGGCTTGAACATTTACTTGTTGTATCAGTTTCCTGTAGCTGCCACAAATTACCACAGACCTGGTGGTGTACGGCGACAGAAACGTGTTTTCACGCAGTTCTGGAGGCCAGAAGGGCAGCATTGGTTTCACAGGGTCCGAAACAAGATGTGGCGGGGGCCGTGCCCCATCTGGAGCCTCCAAGGGAGAACCATCCCCAACCTCTCCCGCCTGCTGGTGGCCGCCCGCATTCCTTCGTTTGCGACAGCACGGTAATCACTGTAATCTCTGGCTCTATCTTCCCCCTGCCTTCTCCTCCGCTATGTGTCTGTCTATTCTTCCTTGGTCTTCCTCTAATAAGGATGCACACAGTGGCATTTAGACCCCACTGGATGATCCAGGATAATCTTCTCATCTCGAAATCCTTAATTTAATCACATCTGCCGAGATTTTATCATCTGCAGTGACATTTGCTGGTTCCAGGGCTTAGTTAGGACCCGGTATCTTGGAGGTCCCCCATTCAGCCCACTACACTAGCTGTGGGACCTTGGCCACTGTCTTGACCCTACGGTGCCTCCGTCTCCTTAACTGCAAAACGACAGCAGACCACCTCCTTGGGCTAGTAGGAGGGTCACACGAATCAATCACACAGAGCACTTAAAACGCTGGCCAGTTCATGAAAAGAGCTTTGTGTCGGCTTTGAATGTGATCAAGACTCTTCAGCCGCGACTAGAATCCCCACAAGGACAGCTCCCTGCTCTGTCCTGGTCACCGCTGTGTCCCAGCACCTGTCACAGGACTTCTGCCAGGTAGGTGCTCAGTAAACATTTAATGCATGCACGCCACCGGCCGGCTGTGTGGCTTTAGGGAGGTTGTTCCTCCTCTCTGGGCCTGTTTTCCCCTCCCTGCACGAAGAGCTGCTGGTGGGGACAGTACATTTCTCTGGCTGGGAGGGCGCGTCCCTTTCAGGGGCAGAGGGTTCAGGGGTTAGGGGCCGGCCGTAGCTGCTTTCTCTCTGAGTCACTGGATTTCTCAGCTCCAGGCCAAGTGTCTAAACATTATGAACAAGCCGGCTGGAGATAAGGTGGGGAAAAACTGACCCGGCAAAGCAAGTTGCTGTGCGAGACTTCCCTGGAACTTTGCGGAGGCATGACTTAGCGCTGAGCACCTGCCGGGAAGTGTGGCGAAACCCTTGTCTGGGCACCTCTGTTCCCAGAGCCGGCATCTAGTCAGATCCTCGTGGCTCCGGTGGAGAAAGGGAGGCCCCCAAATAGCGAAGACTGTGTCCAGATTTCTACTGTGGGATACTGCCGACGAGGCTAAGACTCAGGACTCTTGCCCGCCAGCCCAGCCCCTGCAGAAACCACAGAGGGAGGGGGAAGGCATGCCACACGTTGCAAGCAGGGGGGGTTTGTTTGGCCTGTGCCAATGCCCAGGCATGAGAGACAGGCCACAAACTCAAAAACGAAGGCAAAGGAGTGAGAGCTACATGCCCAAAGCTTTGAACACGGTTCTCAGGGGGAAAGGGAACAAGTGATGGTTTTAGGAGGAGGAAAAACAGGCTCTGGGAGTCCTTTTCCAGATGTGGTGCACAGACCATTAGCATCAGAATCCCCCAAGGTGGCGGGGGTCGGGGGAGGCTGGGAGGACATCGTCAAAATGCACATTCCTGGGGTCCACTGTAGACGGGCTCGCCATTGTAACAGGTCCCACCCCCACCCCAAGCACACCCACTATTTTAGTGAGTACGGAGGTGATTCCAGTTCAAAGGTCTGGACTCAGTCAAACCTTGTTGCAAATTCCAGCTCTGCCACTTAATTTGCTGTGTGACTTTGGGCCCGTTCCTACAGCTCTCTGAGCCTCAGTTTCCCCTCCTCTAAAAAGGAGACAGTCTTAGTACTGGCTTCTCAGGGTTCCTCTAAAGATTAAGTAATATACATAAAGCAGTTAGGACATTCTTAGCACTCCAAAACCACAAGTTATGAGCCCCCGCCGGTGTGGCTCAGTGGATTGAGCACGGGGCCTGCAAATGGAAAGGTCACCAGTTCGACTCCCAGTTGGGGCACATGCCTGGGTTGTGGGCCAGGTCCCCATTTGGGAGTGCAGGAGAGGCAACCGACGTGTCTCTCATAAATAGATGTTTCTCTCCCTCTCTTTGTCCCTCCCTTCCCCTCTCTCTAAAAGTAAGTAAAATCCTTTGGTAAAAAAACCCACTGGTAGTGAGGGGTTCGCTGCGGCCGTGGTATGGAAGATGCAATGAAGGGCAGCGAGCCGGGCAGCCGGGAGACCAGAGCCGCTGGCGCTGCAGGACCCTGAGCAAGGGGCCTGGGGTTGGGATGTGGGGCTGGGCTTAGGCGAGAGTCTCCTCTGCACAGCACCAGGTGGCACCATTTCCGTACACTACGCCCTGAAGGACGCCCCCTGGAGTCGTGCTAGGAAATGGTCTGGGGCTGGAGAGAAGACGCAGCCTGCAGAGAGGACAGTAACTGCATTAGCAGCCACGGGTCCGGCACTTAGCAGTGCAGGCCCCTGCCTGTGTCAACTGCTGTGTGACCTTGATGCCCGCAATACCCCTATGGGGGGGGTCACTGTACCCTGGCGTTTCATAACCTTGACACTCCTGATGACTGTACTGGACGATTGTGTGATGTGGGGCTGTCCTGTGCACTGTCGGATATTTAGCAGCATCCTCGGTCTCTCCCCAGAGGTGACAACCCAAAATGTCTCCAGACACTGCACATGTCCCCAGGGAGCAAAAGCACCCCCAGTTAGGGCCTTAGCCTCATTCTACATGGAGGGAATGCAGGCGGACGGAGCCAAAGCACCTTGCCCACGCGTACCTGTCTAGGAAGCAGCAGGATTTGGACTCGGGTCTGGCTCAGAGCTCCAGGGGTAACCTCTGCCGGGCAGGAGGCCAGCTTCTGCGGTGGCAGAGCCAGACTGTCTCTATAGGACAAACTTGGGCAGCGGTCCAGTCCAAGGGCAGCCTGCTAAGGAGGTGAACTGCATTTGCTTTGGGGGACAATTGTCCCCCCCCAAGGAGGGGACAATTAAGTCTTGCCCAGAGAAGAAGCCACTTTTGTGGACCCAAAAATACTTTGTCTGAGCAGATGGCTGCCGTGAAAGGCCTGGCTCTGAGCCGCTGAGGACAGTGGACTGGTGGTGGCGGGCCTGTGGGTGAGCTGAGTAATCAAGGTCAAGGTCCCCTGGCAGGTTAAGCCACAGTGACCCCGGCTCTCCATCTGAAATGACAGGCCCCCGCTGAGGGGTTCTTCCCCCAGACGCTGGAGACCGGTGAGAGCCCTCATCCTTCATCCGGTTTTCCTGCTGGCTGTCCTTTACGTGTCTGCAGTGTCACCTTTGACCTCTAGGCTTGCATGACCCCGCGAGCTTGCATGTCTTGGCGGGAGAATTGCCTGGAGCCTTGCGCCGGTTTTGGCTACGAAACTGAGCTTGTGAAAGAGATACGTGCCTGTTCGCCATCACTCGAACGGTTCATGACACCAGCGCCGTGCGTGTGTGTGCTCGGGAGCACGTGCGTGTGTTTGCCTTTTCTTTTCCCTGGTTGCTCTTCCTCCCCCGCCCCCCCTCACCCGGGTGGAGAGTGTTGGAGGGTGATTGAGAGCCGTGAACACGGAGAGAAGCGGCCACTCAGGCCACTCTTATCTCGGGCGGGATAAAAACGTCGTCCTGGGTGTTTCTGAGCCGGGACTGGTTCTTCTCCGTCTTCACTGTGCGTCAGAAAGAGCTGCGGGTCTTGTTAAACAGCAGATTCCGACTCAGTAGGTCTGGGGCGGGGCCTGAGCTCCTGCTTTGTGATTTGTCTCTGGGCAACTCGGTCTGGGGACCGCGTCTGCAGTGACCTGGCCAGGCTCATCCCTCACGCTCCTGCCTCTAGGCCTTTGCTCCACTGTCCCTCCCACCTGGCACCCCCCCCACCCCCCCCAGGCCTCTCCCTGAGCTCCTTGCCTTCTCAGAGAGGTCACCTCCTCCAGCGGGGGAGCTGCCCACTTACAGATGCGGGGACTGTCTGAGCTACAGGGGTCTTTGAGATAATCTCGTTCAAGTCCCTTCAAGGTTCCCAGCTGCTTTTGTGGCCAAGAGCTCAAATCCCAGCTCAACCTGGCTGAAGTGAAAAAAATTAAAATAAAAACAAAAAAAATAAACGATTGGCTCATGTACATGAAAATCCAAACACCTTTACGGAAGCCGTGTTTGCCATCGTTGAAACCCAGACACAATCTACATGTCAGCTGGGGTGGGGGCGCCGGCTAAGAAAACTGCGGTCGGTTCATCTTCTGGAATGCGCTGCTGCTTAAAAAGGAAGGGGAGGTCTGCCTAGGCTGACAGGAAACAGCTCCGAGATTTATTATTAAGACAGAAAAGCAACCACGGAATGATGTATACAACGTGACATCACTCATTTAAAAACACACCGGGAAAAATCAGGCTTTCCTGCAAGTCCGTCTGAACTGGTGTGGAGCACAGAAGAAGGCCTCAGCCGGGCACCATCGACACCCGGGGCAAGAGGGCGTGTGGTCATGGGGGCCGCC
>PVKM010036249.1:0-14898 GCA_004027735.1 Carollia perspicillata
ATTGTTTTTCAGTACAGTTTTCTGTCTTTTACTCCCATCCCAGACCACCCCCCAGTGCTCCCCACCAGACCAATAGTCTTTTTTAGCAGAGAGAGAAAACCTAGCTCTAATTTTGCATCAGCTTACTTTAGATATTTAAATTTACTTGATTAAATTTATTTCAATCTTATTCACCTTGACCTCACATAAAATATATTTTCTTAGGATTTCTTCTCCACAAACCTTCCTTATATAACACGATTTTCCTTTTTATATTTAGATTTTGTTCTGTTTTCTCCCCTTTCCAGTCTGTGAAAACCAGCCTCATTTCAGGACAAAATTCCTTTCCCTCAAAAAAAATATATATCTTCATACTTATACTTTCTTTACTGAACACATATTTTTCCATATTAATTAGAATTCTTAACCCTTAGAAACTTTAATTTCTAGCTACAGCAAAAATGTAAGCAATGAACATTATTTGGTAATGACTTAGATATTCCATGAATATCCATCATGCAATTTAGCTAACAGACTTTAAAGTTTCTAGTTGCCAAAGAGATTTAGAAAACCAAAGTTTTCTAAAGTTTTCTAAAGTTTCTAGTTGCCAAAGAGATTTAGAGATTTAAAAAGATTTAGAAAACTCCTTATCTTTAAGTATATACATATGCAATATAATTGTTTCTAAAAAGTTAACCAAAAAGAAACATTTTGTACTACTTACATTTATTTAATTTACTTGCTCCTAGCAATTCTTTAGCTTGCTTATAGTAATTTTTCAAATTTTTTAAATTTTTAAAATATATTTTATTGATATGCTATTACAGTTGTCCCATTTCCCCCCCTTTATTCCCCTTCACCCTGCACACCGCCTCCCACCCGCATTGCCTCCCACTTGAGTTCATGACCATGGGTCGATTCATAACTTCCCCCTGTCTATTTCATATCTACCATTTATTGCTACTTATGCCCTGTACATTTTCCCCCTCTCTCCCCGACCCACTCCCCTGCTGATAACCCTCCATGTGATCTCCATTTCTGTGATTCCTGTTCTAGTTGTTTGCTTAGTTTGTTTTTGTTTTGTTTTGTTTTTAAGGTTCAGTTAATAGTTGTGAGCTTACTGTCATTTTACTATTCATAGTTTTTTTATCTTTTTCTTAGATAAGTCTCTTTAACATTTCATATAATAAGGGCTTGGTGATGATGAACTCCTTTAACTTGATCTTGTCTGGGAAGCACTTTATCTGCCCTTCCATTCTAAAGGATAGCTTTGCTGGATAGAGTGATCTTGTATGTAGGTCCTTGTCTTTCATGACTTCAAATACTTCTTTCCAGCCCCTTCTTGCCTACAAGGTTTCTTTTGAGAAATCAGCTGGATAGTCTCATGGGAACTCCTTTGTAGGTAACTCCTTTTCTCACTGCTTTTAAGATTCTCTCCTTATCTTTAATCTTGACTAATGTAATTATGATGTGCCTTGATGTGTGCTTCCTTGGGTCCAACTTCTTTGGGAGTCTCTGAGTTTCCTGGACTTCCTAGAAGTTTATTTCCTTTGACATATTGGGGAAGTTCTCCTTCATTATTTTTTCAAGAAAGTTATCAATTTCTTACTCTTCCTTTTCTCCTGGCACCCCTATCATTCAGATGTTGGAACGTTTAAGGTGCTCCCAGAGGTTCCTAAGCCTCTCTTCATATTTTTGAATTCTTGTTTCTTCATTCTGTTGTAGTTGACTGTTTATTTCTTCCTTCTGTTCCAAACCATTGATTTGAGTCCAGGTTTCCTTCCTGTCACTGTTGGTTCCCTGTATATTTTCCTTTATTTCACTTTTCATAGCCTTCACTCTTTCCTCTAATTTGCAACCATACTCAATCATTTCTGTGAGCATCCTGATTACCAGTGTTCTGAACTGTGCATCTGATAGGTTGGATATCGCTTGGTCGCTTTGTTGTATTTTTTCTGGAGCTTTGATCTGTTCTTTCATTTGGGCCTTTTTTGGGGGGGAGGGGAGAGTCTCTGCTCGCCTGTAACACAGAAAGGGGCAGAGCCTTAGGTGTTCACCAGGGCAGGACAATCCCTGTTGCTGCCTGTGGGTGAGGAGTCCAAGAGGGAACAATGCCACTTGCTTTGCTCTTGGCCAGCACTCAGTCAGTCCTGCCGCTACCCAGAAGCAAATTGGGCCTTTCTGGTGCTGATTCCCAGGTGGGTGGTCTTGTGTATGTTCTAGGACCCTGTGGGTCTCTCCAACAAACTCTTCTGTGAAGCTAGGAGTTTCTCCCACCACCTCAATCCTCACAGGTTTTTTTCAGTTGGAGGTTTTGAGGCTTCATTTCCCCACACTGGAACCCTGGGTTGTGCAGTCTGTCTCACTCCCCAGTTGTTCCTCCCAATTTATCTGCACACAAATGTGGGACCACCTGCTCTGCCAGCCACCAGTCCTCCAGCCATCACCTTGCTGCGAGTCCTCTCCACCTGGCTGCCTGTCTCTGCTCCTCCTACCAGTCTGGATGAATGTTTCTTCTTTAACTCCTTAGTTGTTTGGCTTCCATACATCAGTTCTGGTTGTTTTTTGCCTCTAAATTTTTTGTTGTCCTTCTTTTGGTTGTGTGAGGAGGCATAGTGCGTCTACCTATGTCTCCATCTTAGCCAGCTCCAAAATTTTTTTTTATTTTTCAAAAAGATTTCATTTATTTTTAGAAAGCAGGGAAGGGAGGGAGAAAGAGGGAGAGAAACACTAACTGTGAGAGACATATCAATTGATTTCCTCCTGCAGGCTCCTAACTGGGTATCTGGCCCACAACCCAGGCATGCACCCCAACCAGGAATCAAACTGCTGAATCCTTGGTTCACAGGCTGTCACTCAGTCCACTGAGCCATACTAGCCAAGGCAGATTACTTATGAAAATTTTATCATACCAAGTTATTTCTCTTGCTGACAAGTTTTGCAAGAGAGATAGTATGAACTTGTTTGACTAATAAACCCAGGTGGAATAATGCTGATGATTCTAAAGACATGCCTATTTAATCAAAACAAACTTATAACCTGCTTAAATGTAGAATATTTTCTCAGATTATTGACACTGAAACACATTTGGGTTAGTTTCTATTATATCTTTTGGAATTCTTATTAAGTTCTTGTTTGTTGAAGCCATGTTAATATTACAAATTAGCAGTACCATTCAGCAGTAGAAATAGGCTATATCTAGAACATATGGGCATATGAAGCACACAGATAAGCATAGAGATAGCATAACTTTCATTTTAAAAATGCTAGCTTTTGTGTCCTGGGTACAATGCAAAACTCAGAGGAAAAACTGGAACCAAATTGTTTCTGGCAGATGGACTGTTAAGATTTCGCTCAGATGACCAAAGCTTTGCATGCTGTAAGAATTCCTTTAAACCTCTTTTAAAAGTAATTATAATTAATCAAAGAATACATTACATCATATTTGAAAGGGTTGGTATCCTCTCCTTCAAGGGTGCCCCTTAATGTGGACTTGTTGACAAACATGAACAACAGAAAATGGAAAATGAGTGTGAACAATAAAGGTGAAAAATTCAGAAAATAAAAGGAGTGGTTTCAGAACACCTGAACTTAAAGTGGCAGATTTTCCTACAGGATAGTGAGAGGGAAAGTGAACACAGGATGGCAGCTGCCACCACCACGTGTCTGGAAACAAAGAAGATGGGGGAGGGGAAGAAGTGTCAGGTGCCATTTACTTCTTACTTCCAAGCTAATAAACAAAGTGTGCACAAAACAAGATTGACACACAAATAATACACAAACAAGACAATAAATTGAGTACTCTCCAGTAACCAGAGGCTGTTTCTTCTCTTAAAAGTGAAAAAAAAATGGTGCCAAGGTATCCTGGAACACTCTATCATGAGGAGGCTCCCAGAAGCTGAGCCTAGATAAAAACTGGTCTCAGTGGCCACTCAGGGTCAGCTGCTAGGGTTCACACCCTGCTTGGGCAGGCAGCCAAGAGACTATCTATTCCCTCATAAGGAGGCAGTGGTTGGCGGTGCAGTGGGAGAGTTAGTCTGAGTTGATAACACATCACCTTCTCTTTCACTATTTTGCTTAGATTCTGCAACACTGGGCTCTTCTTAGGTTCCTCCAGCTGCACCATGACCTCACACTGGTTGTGAATCATGTCCTGATGGCAGTCCAGTTCTAAAGGATGCATCTTAATGAGCTATCCCGAGAAACTGAACTGGAATCTCCCACTCCCTTATTTATAAACTCAAATTTTCAAGATACAGATATATAGGCACAACAAACAAACTTAACATGGCCTACCAAAAACAAAGAGACAAATGGGTAGAGTACAACCGTCCTTATTTTACCCTCAGATAGAGGCCCCCTACTAAACTCGAAATGCAGATGGCTTTATCCCAAGGGAGAGAAAGCCCAGATAGAGAGGAAGGATTCCTAACTGCTCACACCAGAGCAACCTGCCTCAGAAATAAAACCAACTGTAGACTGAAGTCCAAAGACATTTCCTTATTCTAAACAAGTTGTGTGCCTAGGGCAGCCAGTGCTGCCAGAGAAAGACCCTCTTGAGCTCCCAAGGCAAAACAGCTTTGGCAGCTGCTCAGGAGGGAAACCCCAGCTGGGCTGGCCTGCTATGGGCATCAGCTCCTGGGTGACTCGCCAAATTGCTACCAAACCCATGTGCCCAACAGTTTGAAAGGCCAAAATTAAAAGTGTCAGCGTTCGGAGTAAGGGAAGGCTTATTGACTGCAAAGGTGCCAACCAAGAAAGATAGGAGACCTAATAGTGCCTCGGATCCATCTTGCTTACTGAACTAGGTTAAGGATTTTTAAGGGGTTAAGAGAACGGGTATGTAGAAGTGCAGGTGGGACAAGTTTTAATGGGAGGATCTTGAAACTTGGCCATTTATGATAATGGGGCACCAACACTGGATCTTCCCGGACAATGGACCCTTTGTTTCTAAAAGGGTTCCAAGTGTTCGAGTTTCTAAAAGGGTTCCAAGTGTTCTACATCCTGGTTCTTTGCTTCTGTGGCAGGATGGGGAACAAAATTTTGGTTCCAGGTGTAGCTGGAGGTCATAGTTTTCTCCGTCCATGCTTTGGTTGCATGACTTGAAGTTTGGTCTTTGTCTCAGTAAAGCAATTAATTCAATATCTCATTAAATATGATAGGATCATTTTGAGCTGGTTCTGCAGTTACAAGTTTATGTTACTGATTTGCTTAAAACTCCTCAAGTCTCCCCATAATGGGAAAAAAGTATTTTATCACCCAAGTCCCACCTTCATGATCCTTTAAAAACTCCCTTTCTTTAATTAGTTTCATCCTAAGCAATAACATTTGTGAAATCACAAGTGTGATGTGTTATTTATGTCCTTTTATAATATGTATTTTAAAACATATATATCACCCTTGTGCTATCTAAAATTATCTTTCATATTGACCTTTGGAAACATTGACCTAGAAAAATGAAATCTAAGCCCTTGATTAAGTCTGCGGTGTGATGCTCCTTCTACTTTGCCATCCACATCTGACTACTCTTCTCTTTGCACCTTACTTACTTCCTGAAACTGAAATCCTAGCAGTTCCCTAACATGTCGTTTGATTATTTCATCTTTCTATGTCTCAGCTTGGGGCAACCATCCCATTCTCTCCAATAGTGAACTTTTTACCATATTTTGCTGTGTATAATGTGCTCCCATGTATAGTACATGCCCATGTTTTTGGCCCAAACTTTCAGGAAAAAAAACTTTTTTTTAAATTTTTTAATTCAAATTTTAATTTATATTAGAAACAAAACTGATTATAGTATTCTAGGATGTTATTTTACATACAGCTATCATTATTGCTTTCTAGAGTTACTTTTAATACGTAAGCGTAAATAAAATAATTAAAAACATATATTTAGTACAGAATTAGTACTACCTTGTATAATGTGCACCCTTATTTTTCCCTCAAAAAATTTGGGCAAAAAGTGTACATTATACATGGCAAAATATGGTATCCTTTAGAAGTCACTCCTCGTTTTGAAGTTTTTCCTGAAAGTCACTCTGTGCCTGTATCTGTGGGGGAGCTCCGCCCACAGAGCTCCCACGTCCGCCACGGATGGAAAGAATGCTACCAAGACATGATCTGCTTGGGGAGGAAAGGTGGCTAGCCTCTCAAAGGAGAAGGGCTCCGAGTCCTTACCTCAAATGGTACTTATTAGGTTTATAACACACAGGGATACAGGCAAAGCTCATCAACCAAAGTCAGGCAGCAAGGATCAAGCAATAAATAACATTTCAAAGAAATCTGAGGGCTTAATCTGAGTCAGTGTCTGTCAGGTAAGGGGGTTGCAAAAAACTTTAGGAGACATACTCATTTCCTGCCCAGACCTTATCATATGGATGAAAGCACTCTTAGCAAAGCAGGCTTCCACAGGACTTTATGAATTATTTCTTATGCCCGATCACCCCAGAACCTGCTCTAGCCAGCAGAGGGCTGCACCCCCTCCCCATCATAGATTTAGGCTTAAGTGGATTAGAGCCAGGAAGCGCTTCTCCCAGATGGAAAGGGGACTCGGGCTATGTCAAAATAGCTGGTGAGTGGGGAGGGCGTGCAGTTAGTGTCCTTCACCCTCACTTTGCTGCAGCCCCCGAGTCCTACCCTGATGGCCACCCACATGATCGTGTCTGGCCTGGGTTGCCCCTCCTCTGAGAGGACTTACCCATAGACTCTGAGTAGCCAACCAAGTGTTGGGGGCTAGAGATGGCAAAAGCAGCGCTCTTGCCAGGGAGATAAGCTTTGTTTCCTCAGTGGCTCACAGTCCAGAGGTCGCTTACCTCAGCCTTAGCCGTGGGGGGAAGTTACAACTCCTGAAACCAGGCAGAGTGGTTCCCAACATGTATCTACTTCTGTTTTAGCATTTTTCACACTCAAGCCTACAAGCACTTGAAGGCAGCACCTAAGTCTTCTCTCTTTGTGTTACCTGTTCCTGGCACAGAAACAGGGCACATAGTAGAGCTAAAAAAAAGTTTGCTGCATTTAGCTGAATACCCGACTTTCAAAGTTAAAAGCAGGTAAGAGAGTCCACAGTCAAGGGGGTCATTCTAATTCCTAAAAGTCTTAAATTATTTCTGTTGCAGTGGTCCATAAATGACACTAAAACTGATCAATCTTAGAGTTGTCTATTTAAGATGAGACCCCTGGATGAGATGACCTAGATTCATGACTTCAAAGCCTACCTCTCATTTGACGAGGATTGGTCAATACATTATTATTTTGTGACTGGTCGTGTCTGTTAAATCACTTCCAGAAATCATGTACTTTAAAAGCTGAAAAATTAAACTGGACTCTAAGGAAATAATCCAAGATAGAGAAAAAGCTATATTCAAATGTTCCAATGAACATTTTTATTTAAAGCAACAAAAGATTGGAAACAACTTAAATGTCCAACTAAATGGTTAAATAAATTATAGTACTTAAGTTAAAGGACTATTTTTCTAATGTTGGAAATGGTCATAATTGAGATGAAGAACATAAAAAAGAGAACACTAAGTAATTTTAAATGATGAAGCAGAAAGAAAAATTGTATTTCTTACAGAGATTAAAAGAAAATTTATGCTTCAAAAAACTTGGAGGAAATACATCAAAATTTTATTGTTGGTATATTAAGATGGAGAAATAATGGGTGAGTTTTTGTTGTTGTTTCTCTTCTAAATTTTCTGAGCTGAGTTCTGAAGGGATGAGCCAATACAAAACCATAAGGAACAAACAAAGGTACAATTCCTGCGCTATAGGAAGTGGCCTGTTCTCTGCCCTGCTCACATTTTCCCTTGTGAAGTTAAGACTTCTTTTGTTCAGGCAGGAAGTTTCTAGGTCCATAGAGTTCTTGAGACGGGCTCCCTAAAATTACCGTTGGGCCGGGATTGTAGCCCTCCCAGGGTCAACAGAAGTCTGGATAGCTGGTAATCCATCACAGTAAGCACACCTCCATGTTATGATTTCACAGTACCTTCCAAGTGTTGTAGGTACCTTGAATCTGAATGAATTGCTAAGGGTGGCTGGAAGTAGGCTGCTACAAAGTTGATAGCTTTTGTGATCATTAAGATCCCAAAATTTCTGAAGAATTCAAAAGGACCAATTTTCCTTCGTGGCGCCTTTGGGCATTCCCTTCGTCCTGCTGCTTCAGGGCCCTTGCACCATTCCCCTTGCTGCCTGGGCATGGTAGTGGTAGCAGTGCTCAGTGCCACAGAGAAATTGCATGGGTGGAAGCCATTGTTACTATGACCAAGCATTTGTTCCTCTGACCTCCCCTTCTTTTTTATATTCTTTCTCAGTAATTGGCTTTGCCACTCAGTCTGTGGTACATTTCAGAAACCTGGGATTGGCTCTTGTGTTTTTCTTCTTCCCTCACTCTTTTTATTTAAAAAGTCATCTAGTTCTGCTTTGTGTACTTGTAATTTTTTTACCTGGGCTATCCCAGTAGTCTCAGAACATGGCCCTCCAATCCAGTCTTGGTCACTCCTACTATCTTTCATATCATGGCCAGATCCGATCATGTCTCCCTTGTCTACAATTCTTCAGAGTATTGCAGACACAATTCAAACCAGGTAGCTTAGTGCGAAGGCTTCTCACAGGCCCTTGCCTACATCTCTGCAGCTATCTGTTCCTCCCTCTGCACCAAAACAACACTGAGCTTCTTGCAGGCCTTAGTTTCATCATCTGTAAAATGGGGATAATTAGTATTTCATTTCATAGAACTATAATGTGGCTTTCAAAACTGCTTCATGCCTCCTTGCTTCTGCACACTGTTTCTTTGCCTAAAATGCTCTTTCTAGCTACCTAATTTCTGCTTGTCTAATCAAGATTCAAGTCAGAGAACCCCACCCCAAGCCCCAATCTGAGATGAATACCTCTCCCCTGTGCTCTGGCTTCCTGTGCATCCCCCACTAGTAGCATACCCCACTTTTTACATGGGGGAAAATGTCTCTCCATCATCTCTCTTTATCTCTAGTACCTGGCTCAACTGTGCTTGATTAAGGTTTGGAAAAAAAGAGGGAGTCCACAGATCTGGGCTTAGTGCTGGCTCTGCCAATAGCTGGTTGGGTGACACTGAGTAAATAAATCATTTCGCTCTCTCTGTCTCCTGTTTTTCCCAAAGAAGTTGGACCAGATAATCCTTGAAGTTTGCTTCTACTCCAAAATCAAGCTTCTGGGAAGAGGAAAAGCAGTAGAATAGTCTTAAAAAATAGGAGAATATGTTATGGCACAGGATGTACCTCCCATTATTCTTATTTTTCTTCTCTCTGTCTTTTAGAGGTCATTGTTTTCTGAGACAGTCTTTCATAAGGACTCTTCTCTCCCCAAACCCAGCTGGAGCAAGGACATGAGACTCCTCTTTGACCAGTTCATGAAGAAATGTGAAGATGGCTCCTGGACACTTTTGCCTTTCTATAATTATAAAGCAATTCAAAATGTTCATGACGTCATAGCCTTTATTCATGGTAGGAACAGTGACTCTTCCATAAAGAATATTTAAATATCAAATGTAAAACTAAGAACAGATTTAAGCACTGGTTACCACTTGAAAAATGGAAGGAGTATAGTGCAGGGGTTTCTGTGTTCTCCAGTTTTATAGGCTAGAAATCTCAATAAGTTTTGCAGATTGTAGGAACACATAAAGCCTTTTGCTGAAAATAAGACTGTCTCCCACACAGGCATCCTTATCACCATTAGCAGGAGCTAAAAAAGAACCCCAGAGAGCTTCCACACTCCCACAGCCTCATCGCTTCATCAGTAATCTCATTTTACCATTTACCTCAGTGTATGGCTCTGCCACCCAAATAAGCTTAGGATGCTTAGCTCACCCCCATATCACTCAGGCTCATGAGTCCCAAAGCAACCTACTGTACCTCTAATACACACACACATTATACTTCCTGTTCTTCTTTATATATGTGTGATCTCTTTAACTAAGACTTTTTTTAGCAGTTTCAGATATACAGAAATATGAACGGAAAGTACAGAGTTCCACCCTAGCTTTCTCTATTATTAACACGTAGCATTAGTGTAGTACATTTGTTACAACTGATGAGCCAATATTGATACATTATTGTTGACTAAAGTCCATAGTTTACATTAGGGTTCACTCTTTAAGTTGTACTTCTATGGGTTTTGACAAATGTATAATGACATGTACCTATCACAAAAATCTCATACTGAATAGTTTCACTGCCTTAAAAATGCTCTGTGCTTCTCTTATTCATCCCTCCCTTCTTCCCTCTGAGCCCTTGAAAACCATTGATCTTTTTCATAGTTTTGCCTTTTCCAGAATACCTTATAGTTAGAATCATTTACAGATTATTTTCTTTTACTTAATAATATGCAGTTGTTAATGTACATTTGCGTTTTCTTTCTTTTTTTTTTTTTAAGATTTTATTTCATTGTTTTTAGAGGGGAAGGGAAGAAGAGAGGGAGAGAAATATCAATGTATGGTTGCCTCTCGTGCATCCCCGGCTGGGAACTGGCCTGCAACCCAGGCATGTGCCCTGACTGGGAATCGAACCGCAGTTGTTTGGTTCGCAGGCCCGCGCTCAATCCACTGAGCTACACTAGCCAGGGCTGCCTTTTCTTTCTTTAATGATTTGTCTCTCACCACTAGCAGGTAAGGGCCACGTTTTATTTCCTACTGTATCTCCAGTGCTTAGAACAGTACCCAGTACATACTAAGTGCCTTATATTTGTAGGAAGAAGGGAGAAGAAAAGAAGGGAAGAAACATACCAGGGGACCTGTGTAAAAGGCTCTTTTCCTTTACCTAAATAAACTCTCTGCCCTCATGGAGCAGACACTCTGGTGTTCAGAAGCAAACCATTAAATAAATAAAACATAAAGTATGTCCTATGGCTGCTGTGGAAAAAATAAATGCACCATTTTTTTTTTAAGGAGAACCTTTTACTCTCTACAATGTGGTGCCTGATCCTTGGGATAGAAATTGGGAGAAATAGTGAACCACCTTCTTTCCTGCCCATTGCTTTGCAAAAGAACAAGAACAACAACAAAACCCAGAAGTTTAACATGTATCCCTTATGTATGCTTGGGAAATACCCAGGGAGTAGTAAGTAACTCCCCAGGGTTGTCTAAGACATCAGTTTAAATGCCATCTGCACCTAATGACAAAAGAAAGGCATGGGGAGGGCAAAGTTGTGGGGAGGTTAACAGGAAAAGCAGCAAACAAGGGTAAGGCTTGTTAGGCAGATTTAAGTAGGTGCTTTCTCCATTGATAAAGTTCTTCTAATTTAGACTTATCTTTCTCCTTCTGATACAGGAAGGGAGCCACCCTTAGAAATGGAGATTTTCTTCATAAATTTAAACTTTCCTCACAAAAGGTTAACTTCTACTCTGTCCTCAGAGCATCTCTTACAGCTGCTGTTTCTCAGCATCATCCCGATGAAGGGTTAAGAGCCAGAGCCAGATTTGGGGGTGGCATGTTTTTCTACTCTTTATTCCTTGACTTTGAAGCTTCCCCAAGAAGTTGTACATTCCAGAAGCTGAATTTGTAGATTGATCCATCTCACTGAATCAGTTTCTTAGTCCTGAGACTAGATCATTCCAGTTACCCAGCTGCATCTCAATGCAGGATGCCGTATTGCAAGTAGTCTCTGAATGGTGTGAGTAATTGTGTATTTCATAAGACTCATTTCTGTGGAAACAAAAGAAAAACAAAGGATAATAGACCAAACTGTAAACTCGGTTTTTTAATCCAGAAGGCAGTTTGTCTAGAAGATTTCTGGATGTTGAGCATCTTCAGACGGAATGAGGACAGGCAGTGGCCCTCTGACAGGTTTTCCTGGTTTGCAGTTTGAACGTCTCCGGTGTATCATCAGGTATTCCAGTGAACTATCCGAGTAGCCCACACAGCAACAGTCCAGTTGGTAGTCCATTTTGAGCTGTTGTGATTTCTCTGAAGTTTATATCACATTGTCTAGCTCCAGTGCACAGAGCTTCAGGAAAAGCAGTCTTTGTTATTAGTGATTCCAAGTAAAAAGGGTGGGAGAAAATTGCAAGCATTAGTTTGGAGAGTCATAGCCAGGTATTGGAGGAAACTAGAAGAATTTAGGGTCCAGGCCAGTTTGCAGGTAGATAACAAAACCTCAAAAACAGTGGACAGCAGTAGGATCTGATATCCACAAAGGTATGCTACTGAAACATAATTTTTCTCTCTGCAGTCACCACATTTCTATTAAAGATAATGGCAATAAGACTACTTTCTTTGCAAACTACGTTTAGTCTCATTAAACGTGGCCTGATTATCTACCTAAGTACACCAAGAATAGAGATTTGGCCACATAGATTTTTTTAGTTTATTTTTCATAAGGAATCTCAGATTGGACTTTGAAAAGCCACTTAAGGACTAGGAAGCCAAGCCAAGAACTCACCATCTTTGCCTGTAATGCCTATGGATGTGGATGGATTCTTCTCTTCTCCGGATCCCCAAAATATCTTGAGGTTCCTGGGCCTGCCAGGAAGTGACCCTATAAGCAAGATAACAGGTGGTTTTTCAAAGGGGACTTTATTGGCTTCATAAAGTCAACCTTAGTTCCTTAAAGCTGTCTGACTCTATGCACATTTGTCTCAAATATGACATTCAAGTCAAAGCTTTGGTAATATAACCAATGTTTCCAACTGTGTCCTATTATAAAGAGAACAGATTCTGCAAATAACTATATTACCATGAAAATAAGAATACTCAATAAGAGTTTGCAAATTCTGGAATGATCAGGTAGGGGAAAAAGATAAATGTTTCAATTCTGCTTACAAAAAGTACCTTACTAAATTTGTGTAAGGTATAGATAGCTTAAGAGAGAAAAGAAAAAGTATTCCTTAAATCTGGAAAAACAGAGCATTAAACAACCAGCAGCGTTTCAAAGAAAAAGTCTGTAAAACTGATCATTCTCATCAGTTCGTTTAGTCCCATGTAATTAATTCTTGTTCTGCATGATTTTGGCAGTTTACAAATCCAGTTTTCCATTCGAGTTCTAAAAATTCTTGCCCAGTTCAGTGGTATGAGTTCATCAGGAACCAGTAATGGTATGAGTCCTCTCCCTGAATCTGTTTGAAAACTAAGCACTTTTGCAAAGCATCAGTGTAAAACAATAACTGTCTGTAATGACAAAAAGACTTTTAAAATAGGCATGGTTAAAGGTTAATAAGTGTTCATTATAATGCATTTGACAAAGAAATTTGGCTATTTTGTGACAAAACATACATTTTAAGATAATAATTATAATTATGAGTGATAATATTATACCAGGACCGATCACATTTCTAGAAACCTCATACAATTTCTGGAACACTTACATTAGTAGCATAAGCTCATACAAATATAACCCAAGAAAGTTAAACATCACTTCTTATTTGAAAATGCTTCCCATGTAATTTAATATGTCAAATAAGCCTAAATAGTTTGAAATCTGTCTTCTATAAAGAGAGATTAAATCTCTTGAGATATTACAGGGGCCTTCTGGAAGTTATTTCAAGGTCAAAAAGACTTCAGAATTTGATTTGGGGAAGTTTGCCAAAAATAACCATAGGTTTAAAATACTTGATTAAATAGGATCACAGGTCACTGAACAAAACCTAGTTGTCCGTTTAACCAGAGTGACAAAAGATTTCAAAGGCAAACACAGAAAGTTACTTAGTTTAAAAAAAAAATCCATTACCTTTTTCAGTTGAGAAGACTGGTCTTCTTAAGTGATCAAAGACCTGATAAAGACAATGGAAGTTAATGGAAGCACAGGAAGTTATTTTGGTAAGATAAAATCTTTGCTTTCTAGGCAGATTACTTAAAAGAGAAAGAAAAACCTTTATCTGTTATCAAGAGCTGACCAAGAATCAAAGTTCTATGCTCTTTTAATAGATGAAAGAATATGACATTTCAATTTTGCATTGGGATTCTTTGATATTAAAACATATTTAAAAAACCCTTATGATAAATATATTTAATTTTAGCCAGTTTGACCAAGTCTCTTTCTCCACCCCAACCCCCTACTTTCTCTGTCTATTGAAATACTCAGTTTGTCCTTTATTCTCTACTTTCTCATTCTGAAACAACCAGTTATTAAAAATCACTTTTTCCCACTAAGAAAAACACATCTCCCTACCTTATACCTGTTCTCCCAAAAAGTACATCATATTTTGTTTGTACAGTTTTTTCTGTTATTATTCCTAGTAATTTCAATTATGTAGATGAATTAGAATTCTTTTTAAAAAATTTTTTTTATTTCTTTTTTTTCCTTTTTTTTTAGAGAGAGGGGAAGGGAAAGAGAAAGAGAGGGAGAGAAACAACATCCATAGGTAGAAAAATATCACATCTAGAACATACATGTATCGACATACGTAAATATACAGACAGACATAAACAGATCTTTTAGCTTTCATTTTTAAACTTGAGCCATGTATCAAGTACAGTAATACAAATCTCACTAGTTTCCTAAGAACAGTTGACTCTAAATTGTGTTTCAGGCAGATGGAATAAGTTAAGGTTACCCACTCAGTGGCTAAAGCTTCTAACTGCTTTTGTAGAGAAGGCTTTTAAGAGTTTTTCATTTGCCCAGTTTCCAAATAATTCCTTTTTTCTTTTCAAGTAGTTGCTTTGGGGGTCTCTAGGTCCCTTTAGGGCCTTTGATGGAGGATGAGGGACCTAAAGTTCTAGGGACTGTAGGGAGCTGAAGTGGGAAGGGAGAAGTCTGGGAAGGATGAAAGAGGTAGGAGTTTGCATGGAGACATATCAAAGGATTCAGGGGCACTGAATGGAACATGGAAGGTAGCAAAAGGAAGAAGGAGGAACGGAGCAATGGGAAGGAAGAGGTCTTAGAGGACCCAGTTTGGGGAGCTCATAACTCTTCCAAAGAAGCCAGTGAAGTTCCAAATTATCCTCAGCAAAACTG